>MU228119.1:710059-721336 GCA_018584345.1 Thuja plicata | reverse complement strand
AGCCTTGTAACTTGAAGGATAAGTCAAGGTATAGGCCTACCAGCCTTGGTTTTGCAGAGCCAGAATTGTAGAAGTTCCAACCTTGCCTTGGTTGTGACTTGTTAGTTGGCCAAATCACTTGGGTTTTTGAACATTGGATTGGAAAGTCCATAGGAAATCCAATCTGTCAATTTGAGCACCAATAGATTGGTGACTCTGCTAGGGAACAAGTTGCAAGTAAACTTTACAAGTTTTTTGTTTTAGACCAGCATAGAGATTCATTTAATTAAGACATTGTGGTGAGTTACATAATTCAGATTTTGTTTAGAATTGATATTTTAATTCATCTTTTAATCTTTTATTCTTTATTTAAACATCTTAATAATCATTATTAATTAGATTTTGAAAATTTCAGATTTTACATTTTCAAGTGTAAAGAAGTGGATATATGAGTAATATCATTAAAAGCTTTTAAATCTGATATAATAGAGCTTATAAGTTCTATTAAAGTTTTCATTGTTTAACATTTATATATTTAAACTCAAGCTTCTATTCATATTTTTGTAGCATATATTCTACTAAGGAAGAACCCAAATCAATTAATTTCATTTCCTTCTAAGAAGAGGGTGGCAACTCTACGAATTTAAAGAAGTGATAAACTTGGTTACATAATTTTGTTATTAACAATTTTCATGTGGGGAAGAAGATCCTTGCATCCAGATCAACTTGAATTAGACTTAAAGCTAAGGAAAGGCAAAAATTCAAGTGTAAAGATGCCTTATGTACCTCGTATGATATATCCAAATAAGGATGATAAAGAATATGCTTGTGAACAATTCCCTAATTCAAGCCATCATAGTCATGAGAGCAGTAGTGAAAATTGTAATACTTTTTTTCAAAGTAATAGAAGAGGACATGAGTCTCAACATGATCCAAATCAGGAAATGAATGAAAAGGAGAAAATAATTAACAAATGGGATGGTGTATTTTGTGAGATGGCTAAGGCAGGATTAGAGAATGAAGAAATGGTTAATTCTCTCAAAAGGAAACTGGAAGAGATACTAAGGAAAATAGGAATAACAAGAGATACAATTAGATCACCAAGAGATAATGAAACTCCTAAGGATGATAGAAATGAGTTTTACAATCCTCCTCATAGGAAGAATAATGGGCATGTGTTTAATAATGATCATACCAACCCCTTGTTTGAACCAGAAAATAGAGGAAGACTTGAGAAAGACAACAATGATTGGGAAAGAAGAGATCATCAAGGACAGTGGAATAAGATTTGGAGAATGGTGAAATGGACATAGCCAGAGCAAACATTGAAAACATGAATTCAATATACTAATTTTTTATCAAGCAGAGATAAGTTTGTTTTCTCTTTCATATATGAAATTATTTCGTTATTGTTTTACAATCAGTCCTTCAGATAAAAAATCCTTAGATTGATAGTTTTGATTTGCATATATTACAATTCAAGTTTATATTTTGTATATTCATTTGGTTTTTTTCTCATTTTCACATGGTTAAATCCTATTGATGAAGGACTTGATCAATTGGTCCGTCATTTGAGGAGTTATACCTAATTGAAATATAAATAAGCTTATTTTAGTTATATATGCATTTCATAACACCTTTAAGGTGATAAGTTTTGTTTTCAAAGCTGTCTCTGAAGTTGAATGCAGGATTGAAGTGATATCGATTCTATTGCCCATTGTTGGATTAAAGCACTGGTCTCTCTTGTTAACTGAATTGTGGTATAAAGTTTCATTGTTTTAAAGTTTTGAGCTACTATATCCAGTTTATATCTTGAATCAATCAATCATTTTAAATTTCTTGCAACATTACATTTAATATTGGAATAATATATTGTTTTCAATTTTGTGATCTAAATAGTACCTTGCCATAGTTTGAGAGACGGAAGTTTGAGTTCCATACATAGGTTATATTCTATAAAAAGTCTGTTCAGGTGAAGGCGCACCCACCTTGGTCCTACAGAGCCAAAAGTGTAGGGGAAGAGGATTATAATTGATCATTCCTGTTAGTTGGCCAAAAATAATTGGATTTCCCATCTTCAGATTGGCAAGTCCAAAGAAAATCCAATTCAGTGTTTTTGGGCACCAACACGACTGCTGGATTAGTTCAAGGACATAATATGTGAGAGTAAACTAGCTACACTACCACCAAAGAGGGAGATAAGTCATCAGATTGAGTTTGTGCCAGGAGCATCTTTGCCAAATGAGGCTGCATATAAAATGACACCAGAGCAAAACAAGGAGATAGCCAGGCAAGTGAAAGAACTTTTGGACCAAGGGATGGACAAAAAGAGTATAAGCCCATGTGTTGTTCCAGTGGCATTGGCTCCTAAGAAGGGAGGTAAGTGGAGGATGTGTATTGATTCTAGGGAAATAAATAGGATAACTATTAGATATAGATTTCCTATTCTTAGGATAGAAGATCTGATGGATTGTTTGGGGGGTGCTAAGTTCTTCTCTAAAATTGACTTGAAAATTGGTTACTAGAAAATTAGGATGAAAGAAGGTGATGAGTGGAATTCAGACTTTAAGACTATAGAGGGGTTATATGAATGGTTAGTTATGCCCTTTGGGCTTACCAATGCACCTAGTACCTTTATGAGGGTGATGAATGAAGTCTTGAAAGACTATATAGGTGTATTTGTAGTTGTCTATTTAAATGACATCCTCATTTATAGTAAGACAAAGGAGGATCATATGAAACATTTGGAGTTAGTGTTGAAGAGGTTGCAGGAGGAAAAACTCACCATCAATCTTGAAAAGAGTGAGTTCATGAAGGAATAACTAGTCTACCTAGGATTTTTAGTTTCCCAAGGTGACTTGAAAATGGATAAGGACAAAGTAGAGGCCATATTGAATTAACCTACTCCTAAGATAGGGATTGAAGTTAGGAGCTTCCATGGGTTAGCCCAATTCTATAGGAAGTTTATTAGAAGATTAAGTGAAATTTGTGCTCCAGTCCTAGAGACCATTAAAGGAGGGTTGAAAACAAAGTTTGTGTGGACCAAGGTAGCTAATGAGGGGTTTGAAAGATTGAAGAGGGAAGTAGCCACTCAACCTATATTTTTGTTACCAAGTTTTGACAAACCTTTCATAGTAGAATGTGATGCAAGTAGCATAGCAGTGGGGGCTATCTTAAGCCAAGAAGGAAGGCCTGTGGTATTCTTCAGTGAGAGATTGAATGAGGCAACGTCTAGGTACTCTTCCTATGAATTGGAGCTATATTCTCTTGTACAAGCCTTAAATAAATGGAGGCATTATTTATTTCCTAAAGAGTTTGTTGTCTTTACAGATAACCAAGAATTGAGTTATATCAATACTCAAGACAAACTTAGTTTGAGGCACATCAATTGGATGGAGTTTTGTAGTCATACACCTTCACTATTAAGCATAAGAAGGGGGTACAAAACAAAGTTGTAGATTCCCTTAGTAGAAGGATGCTTACAATACAAGAGATTCAGTTGCAGAGTATAGGGGTAGAAGGGTTTAAGGACCTTTATGAAGGAGATGTAGACTTCTCAGTGCTATATAAGGTCTGCAAAGAATTTGAGAATCAATTTCATAGTGAATATGTAGATTACACCCTTAAAAATGGATTGTTGTTCAAAGGGAAATAGTTATGTGTTCCAAGAGGATCCATGAGGGAGAATCTCATACAAGAGAAGCATACTGGGAGTTTGAGTGGACACTTTGGATTGAATAAGACACTAGACTTAGTGGAAAGGTTCTATTGGTGGCCAAAGATGCAGAAAGAAGTGAGAAGATATGTGGAACAATGTAGCATATGTCAGAAGGAAAAGGGTACATCATCAAATTTAGGTATTTACCAGCCATTACCCATCCCAAACAGACCTTGGGAGTGCATAAGTATGGAATTTATAGTGGGGTTACCTAGGACTCCAACTGGTCTAGACAGTGTGTTTTTAGTAGTAGAAAGATTCAGTAAGATGAGCCATTTCATCCCATGTAAAACAACACATGATGCCAACCATATTGTCCACTTGTTTTTCAAAAAGGTAGTAAGGATTCATGGTCTACCAATGAGTATTGTTGCAGACAGAGATGTAAAGTTTATGGGGCACTTTTGGAAGACCCTATGGAGGATACTAGGAACTAATTTGTCTCATGGCATTGCCTGTCATCCCCAAACAAATGGTTAGATAGAAGTAATCAACAGGGTTCTTGGAAACTTTCTAAGATGTCTGAAAAATGAATATGGACAAGGATGGGAACAAGTTATCCCATAGGCATAATTTGCCTACAATGATAGCACAAATAGGTCTATAGGGAAAAGCCCATTTAAGATTGTGTATGGGGCACACCCAAGGGGTGTCATGGAGCTCAGAGACCTAATAGGGTATGAAGGATTTAGTGGACATGCATATGATTTTGCACAGTCAATGAGGGAAGTCCATGAACAAGTAAAGAAGACCTTAATGGAAGCCAATCAGAAGTTGAAGGCTAAGAAAGATGAAGAAAAAGAGAGACCTAAAATTTCAAGTAGGAGACTTTGTGATGGTGTTTTTGAAAAAGGCCAGACTAGAAAAGGGAATACCAAGCAAGCTGAAAATGAAGAGGATTGGACCATGTAGAGTGATAGCCAAGTCTAGTGCCAATGCCTATAAAATAGATCTACCCAAGGAGATGTCAATTTCTCCCATCTTTAATGTGAAGGATTTGGTAAGTTACAAAGGACCATAGATGGAGGATGAGTAGTACAATACTAAGGTAAACAAGGATGTGAATGAACTCAAGGCTCCTGAACAGATCAAACCACAAGTGGAAAAGATATTGGATTCAAGAGTGAAAAAGAAGAAACAACATAAGATCTATATGGAGCATCTAGTGAAATGGAGACAAAAAATAGAGTCAGAAGCCACTTGGATAGTTTAAAGTGACTTCAAGAAGCATGGAATTAGTGAGGAGTTCCTATCACCATAGGTACCTTAACTTGTTTGTTGCAGGGGGAGAATGGTGCAGGAGCACCCTAAAGTCTTTGAAAGATATTTTTGAGATTTTGGCTTATAGGTTGGTTAAGAAAACCATCAGTTAATAAGGAATATGTTATAAAGTCCCAAGTGTGTCTAAGGTGTGACTAGGGCTAGTAGTGATCAGGGTTTGTTAGTTGTTGAATCAAGTTGCATCTAGGGGTCTATACCCTTAGAAATCAACCAAAAGGTCAAAGGGTTGATCAAAACTCCCAAATGGAGTGAAATTAAAGGTTTTAATGTTTTTAAGTGTTTTAGGATCATTTGGTAAGTTTTGAAACCAAATTGGGCCATTGGAGTTGATAGAATGTCATTTTGACAAAAGTTGTAAAAGTTGTCATGACAACTTTTGCAACTTTGCAAAGTTGTCATGACAACATTTCCTAGATTTTAGGAATTGGCTCTAATTATGCCCAAATAATGACATGAGGGTCCATACATGTGGGAATATGGTATATAAGGTGGAACAAACCCTAAAGTGAGAGTTAGAAGTTATTTTGTACAGACTGAGTATTGGGAAGGTGGAATTAACACTGTATTTTGCAGATAGAGCCATCATCCAATACTTTAATGGATTGAATAGATTGAATTAATGCATTGAGAGTGTTTAGTGTTTTATTTTATTAGTCTCTATGGCATTTATTTGATAATTTTTTCATACTGGTTAGCATTTTGTAAATTCTTTGGGTTTTATTGGTTCACTGTCTAGTTTTGGACCAGTCATGTAGGTAATGACTTTTCTTGGAGTTCCTGTGGTCCAAAGTCTTATGGCCACTTGGAATAAAGTAAATCCTTGTATATACAATTTATATATGGTGTGTGAAGTGTGTGTGTGTAGGGAAGGCATGAGAACATTCATTCCCTAGGTGAGTACTGATTATTCTGGCTAGGGGAACTAAACAGAACAAAGGCAATAATGATTGCTTGGTGATTGGTGTGTGCCAATCATTGGTAGAGGAGTGTAGGGGAATTTAATAAAAACATGTTGATGGAAGGATAATTTTAGAGGAGGTTTTTAGAGCAACTAAAGAAAGCCAAGAAACCAAAGCAGTGTTCATGCCCTATAAACCCTCAGTTTTAGGGATTTGGTGAAAGTCCATTGTACGGATAAGGTGGGAAACTAAGACCTAGAAAATATTTAAGCTTAGGAAAAAATAAAAGGAATATGTATTTATATTTCAAGGGTGTTACGGGATTTTGAGAGGAAATCCATTTTTTCAGTGTTTAGGAGGGCTAATAGGCCTAAAAAGGCTACAAGGCCTAGAACACTAGAAAATTTTAACTCGATTGGAACTAGGGTGAAAGATCCACATGATTAGATCTAGAGGAGTTGAAAGAGACCTAGAAGAAGTTAGGATTCCAATACATAAGAAGATGAGATATTTGGAAGATTAGATGACCAAGACAAGCCATGATGTGAAGGGTTATGGAGAAGGATCTAGTGAAGAATTGAACTTGTTGGAGAGCTCCTAGTGTGTTAAAGGATAAAATAGGGATCCTCTAGTTAGGGTAGTGATTGAAACCCTAAGAAAGACCAAGAGAAGGTCTAGGAGAGAGCAAGAAATCTATAGGAGTGGGAGCTCCCGACCAATTCCCCAGGTAGCTTATTTACAATCTCAATAGGAGTCACTTTGTGTCTCAGTAATATCACAACATCTACATCTTCTATCTTTTTCTTGTCTTCTTCATTTCTCTTTAAATACTTTATTTTCCTAAATCCTCTGAATCATGTTGATTCCTTTAATCTTTCCAAAAATTTATCAAGACTTCTTGGAGCTAGTGAGAGTTGAGCCACTGGAACTAATTTATCTGGCTCATCAGATTCAGTCTCACTATATTTTCCATGTATTAATTTATTTTGTGAAATTATAGCTAGTTTACCTCCTCGGGTTCTCCTGTATGTTTTACCTTTCGGTTGAAATTTTTTAGTAATTATCTTTTCCTTTGGTTTCAATGAAGATCTGGTGTATCTTCCAGTGCTTCTTGTACTCAGTGAAGCTACAAGTGCAAGTTGTTTCTTATAAAAAACAATATATTTCTCATAATGTGTGTCCTCAACACTTGTCTCACCCACTTTCAATGTCTTATGTAGATTGTCAATCATCTTTCCTATTTTCTTGACTGCCTTGGGTATTACTATGTTCTTCTTGTTTCTCAATTTTACCTCTTCATAGGTCCCATACATCATAGCTTTGGGATCAATAGGTTTAACAAGTAGTGCTTTGATCTATTGTGATCCAATGTCAATGTCTAGTTCATAACCTATCAATTGTATCCATTCGGTTTGAGGCTTAATGACCTTGATAATGCAAGTGTCAGTGTCAACCTCAAAACATATGTTATCTAGATACTTTGCAACTATTTGAGGTGGTATCCTATACCTCTTATGCATTCTTTCTTTAAAATTCAGAAAATATTCATACATGATAGCATCAAAATTATCTCCTAAAATCTGTATGTACTCATTTATCTGATAAAGAATAGGTCTTCTGGGGATCCAAAATACATCTCCAATGGAGGGAAATTAATTTTGACAATAGATGAATATACATACCAATAATGAACCAAAATTTAGTGTGTTAGTCTTTTCTTTCCTGATTGTGTTCATATTGTCTTCTAATTGTTTCAACAATATTTCACATACATCCAACTTAAGTCCTTTCTTTACTAACTTGCATACCAAATCCACCACTTCACATGGTACACTATCCAATTGGGATTATTGGAATACTCAGTATGATAATATATTATAAGCATACTACAACTCAGGGTCTATAACTGTAGATATTCTCATCCCTCTGCCATCCCATTGTGATTTAGTAAGATAGGTTAGCTTAACCTTGTCGATTTTCTATGTGACCTTGGGCTTGTCTCTGACGGGGAATCCAATAATGATATGCAATATATCCTTAGTGATCTTCATAGGTTCATCTAAATGCATGAATTGGTCATGTACTCAGTTGAGTACCATTCTTATCCATTCTATCTTAAAAACCCTCGGTAAGTGAACAACGTGTGTCAAACATTTTCTTCCAGGTTAATATGCTCGTCCTTCATCATGCGTACATCTTTGATCAAAATAACTCTCAGAGGTATCGAAGATAGGGCTCTCATCTAATGACATTAATTTTCCATTAGTATGCAAACAACACTTTCAGTAAGCATACACCAAAAGACATAACAAAGAGCAAACCAAAAATCAAATATAAAGAGATCATCAAAAATGACTAAGTACAGAGAGAACTGACAACACAACTTTGTGTGTACACCAAAAATGCAAAGTAAAAAGGGTAAAGATGAACCTAATAGAGGAACCTGAAGTGCAGGATAAAGTGTAAACCAAAGAGACATTTAAAGAGAAAACCAAGAGAATAAAACCAAAAGCCAGTCAACTGATTTTAGAAGCATAACCGACCGTCTGGAATCGAGAATCAGTTACAGTCCGCAAAAAGTGGATCCGACTTCCACCTCAGATAAAGAAGTCTTATTCTATTTATAAAAATCTTTATTTGTTTTTAAATCCATTTATTTAGGGATAAGAAAAATGAATGTAATTTCTTTAATCAGTCTAACTCATTTAAAACACATAGACTAGGAGATCTAGGTAAAGTTGTAAACTTGATCTGAGAATTAACATTGTTTTTCGTGAAACTTGATGATGTAAATCCATCTTATAAATAGATGATGCAATAATTCATTATACAAAGATGTGAATATAAAAGAGAGGATGAATGAAGCCTATGATCACATATATGGATCATATTGAAAGTTTCAAGAACCAGAACAACAAAAGGTGAATATGGTTAGCAAGAACCAAGAACAGAGGCTACCGAGAATCAGATGTGTTAGGTGATAATATTATTCATGTAAACTTAAATGGATCTGTATTATAAATAGGAGATTTCATTTACCAGGTCAAATTATATTTTTCTATCATTCTAACAAGTGGAGAAAAGTGTAAAAATCCTTTCAAGGAAAATGGATTTAATAGTCCAACTACAAATCTCTTAACTAAGTGCACACTCAATATTGTTGCAAAAGCTCTTAACCGAGTAGAATTTAATAGGTCTCCACAGATACTCTTAACCGGGTAGATCATCAGAAGTGATCAAATTGTAAGCCTTAACCAACCCCTTCCAATATGTAGATAGTGAAGATTTTGTGGGTGCCATCCCCACCACATTTTTTACTTCCAAACAGGAGTTTTCTACGATATCATATCATGTGTTATGTGTCAATTACTTTCATGAATATTTATATGAATGTTCACATGTATGTTAAGTTAATGAATTGATATAAATCAAATCAAGATAATATAGATTAGATGAATGGATATACAATTGATTACACAAAGGTTAATTGATTAGAGGATACAAAAGTTTTAGAGATACTGATTCACCCCTCCCCTCTCAGTCCACACTTCCCATTAATTCCAACAATTAGTATTAGAGGTAAGTCTCTTCTTAGGAAAAGCTTAAAGGCTTAAGAGAAAATATCATATAATGGAGAAGTAAAGACTCGACAAGAATATTGAAAATAAGAAGCTAGAAATTTAGATGTTCTATAAATAGTATAAAGAAGCTAGAATCAACATGAGATAGCTGTTAGATGAAAGAAATATTGTGGCATCTCATTGTAATGAGATAGATTATCATGAGGAAGATATACCAAATTTCTTTGAGTCTTCAGGATCAACTACAAGAAAAACATCAGCTACATCAAAAGAAAGCATCACAAGCCTAACTAAAATCAATCTAAATCTGGTTGGACAAGTTAAATCTCTACAAATTGGTCAAGAGACACAGATGGTAAGGATGATTGATGTCATGAACAATGCTAGACAATATGAGCAAGAAAGAAAACTAGATATTGATGATAGAAGAAAGATAACAGAAAAGCTACAAGAAAAAGAGTCTGAAATACAAAGACTTACAGAGCATCACCATGAGATTACAAATCAGATTATTCTTATGATTCAAGAGGAAAATAAAATAAATGTTGAGCTCATTGAAAGAATAGAAGCTATCGGTGAGCTAAGGGATGAGAATGAAAATTTGAAACATGAAATAAGAATTCAGCAGCAACATAATGAAATTATCAAGAAAGCTAGAGAAAGCAATTGTATAGTAGGAAAAGGGGGAATGTAAGATTGGAAAAGGATGTAATAAGTTTTGGTTATGTTTATGATGTGTTGCTTTCCTTAAACCTACTTTACATTTAATTGAAGTTTGTATTGAAATGTGTATTAAGAGGAAAATAAGATATTCCACCTTTATCCTCAAATGCACAAATGAAAGATCCAAGTTGATCAACCCAAAAGAGGGATTAATGCACAAGTGAATCAACCATTTGGAAATGAAAACAAAGAGGGAGATCTTAAATTCTGTTAATTGAAAATGTAGATATGATATATGATAGTAATTGAAAAGGATGAGAAGAAGAACCAACCTTAAAGAATTGCAGATCTGGAAAATTCTATTTTCTGAGGTCTGTAGACTATTTCTGGAAAATCTGAAGTATGATCTAGAACTGGAACGCAAAGAAAAAAAAAGCCCAGAAATATTTTTCCAGTCTGACACCATCTTATGAAAAAGGTTGACCTTGACCCACAAATGTCACCCCTGACCCAATAATGTCGACCCTGACCTGCACAGCGTTGATAGAAAATCTGTTCGCGGAGCCTGAAAGAAAGATGAAAAGGGTATCCAGATCTGAGTCCAAATCTGCAGTCCCAAACCTATACCTATAGGAAAAAGAGGTTTGTTTGTTTTAGGGGAGTGGTTTTCCTTAGTCAAACCCTAATTTTGGAATTAACCTTATAATTGAATTGAAATTGCATAAATGTAAACAAAGTAAATGCAAAAATTCACCTTGCTTGTAAAAGTCCTTGTGGAGGACTCTTTGAATCCTTAAATCCACAAGTATGTATGCACCAATGGATCCAAAATTTAGAAAGTAGGATGTCTTCAATCAATTGTTTGTATGTCATGCCCAAAAGTTGGGCAAAAACACACGAACAATTTTTTTTTTTAAATAACGCATTAAACGGGATAAGAAAACAACACAAGGGTATCAAGTGCACGCAAAATGGTGCAAGGGTAAAAGATAACCAAAAAAAGGTCACAAGGAGAGGAATAGCTTTCATAGCTATCCTAAGCGACGACTAAAGTTTCAAACTGGAATTGCACGCAAACTGAGGTAGTTGACCAAAAGTCAACTAGAGTTGACCAAAAGTCAACTAGTCAAGAGAAAAGGAAATGGTACAAGCTAGG
>MU228119.1:654702-674892 GCA_018584345.1 Thuja plicata | reverse complement strand
ATGTATACCTCTTCTTCAAGTATTCCATTTAGGAATGCTGATTTGACATCCATTTGATATACTTTGAATCCTTTGAATGAAGCATAAGCAAGTAATATTCTTACTCCTTCTAGCCTAGCAACGGGTGCAAAGGTCTCTCCATAGTCTATACCTTCCTCTTGTACATACCCCTTGCATACTAGTCTTGCTTTGTTCCTTGTGACTTCTCCATTCTCATTCAGCTTATTCTTGAATATCCATTTTGTACCAATGACATTCTTGTCATCTAGTCTTAGAACAAGTGACCATATTTTGTTTTTCTCAATCTTCTCAATCTCATCATTCATAGCACTTATCCATTCTTCATTATCTAGTGCAGCATTGACAAATTTTGGCTCAAACTCACAAAATTAGACAGCTTGAGTTTAGAGACTTACTTCTTGTTCTTGTACCAGCTTTCTTATCTCCTATGATCTGGATCTATGGATTATTCCTTCTTACATATCTTGCAAGTACATGTACAGTTCTTTGTGTATTAGCTTGATCATCATTTTGATCTTCATTGTGTTCTTCATCACCTTGCACATTATCTTGATCATTATCCTGACCGTCGGTATTTGTAGCCTGATGCTCGAGAGCAATTATTTGTAGCTCAGGAGCTCTACATTGTTGGTAGGGTAGAGTATCAGGTTCCTCATTGTAAGTGAACTTATTGTAGTCCTCTGGTTCTTTAGTGCTTTCTAGTTCATTCTTCTCTGCAAATTCATCTATCTTTACATTTGCACTTTCAATAATTTTGTTAGAGGCTTTGTTTAGACATTTGTAAGCCTTGCTCTTGATAGAATACCCTAGAAAAATTCCTTCATCACTCTTGGAGTCAAGTTTTCCATTTCTATCATCTTTTAAGATATAACATTGACTACCAAAAATTTTGAAATAACTTACATTGGATGTGTATCCATACCATAGCTCATAAGGTGTCTTCTTGGTTTATTTCTTCAATTGTACTCTATTCAGTGTGTAAACAATAGTACTGAAAACTTCCCTGTAGAATATTTGGGTGATGCCTTTTTCTATCATCAGTGTTCTAGCACAATCAACTATTGATCTGTTCCTTCTCTCAGCAATCCCATTTTGTTGTGGTGTTCTTGGTGCAGAAACCTATCTTTTTATACCATGCTCATTACAAAAGTTAGTAAATTCATTTGATATAAATTATCCTCCTCTATCTAATCTCAAACATTTTAGATCCTTACCATTTTGTTTCTCTACCATAGCGTTATACCATATAAACATCTTAAACACTTCTGATTTATCTTTTAGAAACATAACTGTCATCATTCTAGAGTAATCATAGACAAAGAGAATAAAATATCTATCTCCATAATAACTCTTTGTCCTCATAGATCCATATAAATTAGTATGGACTAATTCTATAATTGCATTAGATGTATGGGTTTTTCTTTTGAAACTGGACTTTGTCATTTTACCTTTTTGACAGTTTTTACACATGATGTTGTTGGGCTTGGTCATCGTCAGTAAGCCTCTGACATTTCTCTTTTTGCTAATCTTTATCATGTTGTCAAAGTTCACATGCCATATTCTTTTGTGCCATAACCATATGTGTTTGTTTGTAGCAATCAAACAAGTGGATTCAGTATCATTCAGATAGAATAAGTTACCTTTAGTATGTTCATTGATACCAATCAAATTTCCAGATTTGTTGAAGATCTTTGCCTTCTTATTTTCAAATGTATCTTTGTGACCTGAATTATTCAACTGAGAAACACTCAATAGATTATAATTCAATCCATTTACCCAATAAGCATTCTCACACTTTATCTAGTTATTCAACATTATTGTTCCTCTACCTTCAACTGGACAAGGTGTATAATTTCCCATTCTTACTGATCCACCCTTGTAGTATTCAAAAGTCTCAAAATTTTGCTTATCACCGGTCATATGATGAGTGCAGCCACTATCTATGATCCAAACATCATTTTTTCTAATTTTAGATACGAGAGTTGTTTCTACATACCTTTCTTCATCATCATCTGAATCATCTTTTATAGCCACAAACACCATCTCGATGTCTTCATCAGATTCGTTGTTAGTATCATCATCTTGCATTTTTCTAGGTAGCTGACCTTCTTTCCTTTGTCCTTATAGTCTCAGGTATCTCTTCTTTCTGATTGTCGGTAGCTTCTATAATCACCTTTGTCAGACTTCTTCTCAAAAGATTTGTCATTACTTCTATCATATTTTCTTCTGTTAGTACATCTTGCAGCAAAGTGTCCAATTTCTTTGCAATTAAAACAAACAAGTGGTAATTTACCTTTGTATTTACCTTTGCCTCTCTGCATTCTTCTGGCGATAAGTGCTTTAATTTCATCAATATCATCTTCTTCATTTTCACTATCACTATCTTTTCTCATAGTGTTTTTGTGACTTGATTTACTTATTCTCATAGAAGTTTTGAATGCAGACTCTATATTTGGTAAGACACTATTATCAAATCTATTCATCTCAAATGAAATTAGTCTTCCAATTAAACTGTCTAGAGTAACATTGCTATTTGCTACTACTCTCATTCCTTGAATGGCAGATACTCTAATAGCATAAGTAGGCAGAAAGGTTCTTAGAATTTTACTAACCACTGTATCTTCTTCTAGCACACCTCCAACTCCTCAAATAGTATTGACTACCTCTTTTATTCTTGTGCTATACTAAGTGATGTTTTCTCCTTCTTTCATTTTGAGATCATCAAACTCTCCTCTAAGGCTTTCTTCCTTGGCTCTCAAAACATTTTTGTCACCACCATGTACAAGCTTCAATTTGTCCCACATTTTCTTTGCAGTTTTGCATTCTTTGACATCTTCAAATTCAACATTGAAGAGTGAGGAAGAAAGCTCTATCATCGTGCCATTATGCTCATGCTTCTCTGTCATTTGTTCAACTATTGGTGCTCTTGTGGGAAACACATATTTAGTTTCTAGGAATTGAGTAACATCATTACCAATACCTGATAAGTGGAGTCTTATCCTGCTTTGCCATGAAGCAAAATTATCTTTGTTCAACTTGGGCACATCTCGTCTGTTCATCTTGTGATCTCTGGCTTAGGTCATGAAACCTTCCTTCTAAGCACACCATCTCTGATACCAATTGTTAGTAATAACTGAGATAGGGGAGGGGGGTGAATAGTGGCCTCAAAAACTTATCCTTAAACTTTACCACCAATCAATAAACCTTAGATTATTATGTCCCTACAAGATGCATGCCATGAAATAATTATAATGATTAACTGTCTATCAGTTTTCCTTGATTACCGGTAAGAAGTATAACTATTTACCAAAATACAATAAATAAGCAAAGTATACCTATCAACCCAATGTTAACTATGTCAGATACAAAACAATAAAGAAATGAATCATACACATATAACACATGAATTTTTAATGTGGAAATCCCGTTAAGGGGAAAACCACTAGGACTAGTACCCATAATTTTCACTCTTCTGAAGTGAGCCCTGTTAGGAGCCAACCCTATTAAAGGTTACAAACACACTGTTAAGTGTGACCTTGTTAGAGGATTTTATACATAGAGGTTGTCACTTAGTATTGGGCATCTATTGCTACCATCCTTGAATCAACCTCCTTCTTAGACTGTCAATAGGTGTCAGGAAAGTCCAATGCTACTTTCATGAATCAACCTTTTTGGCACTCTTTGGGATGTACCTCAATATACAGAAGACTGTTAAGTCCTACTCTGTTAAGAGACTTGATGCTTCAATGGTTAAACTTAAACACTATGACCTATTTCTAATGCAACTTTGAATTGCCAATTTTCAGATCTATTTAATTACATTACCTCTCTGATCAATGTATCAATTCAATTCTTTGTGCTCCACACTTTCTTATCTGTGATGTTGTGCTTCACTGTTTGTCAGTGTCTACAAAATTCTTTAGCTCTTGTTCAGCTTGATTGATCAGGACTATATGAAGTTCTTGTTCATTATTTTCTCTTCAGCATCCTCTTTTTATTCACTCCTCTTAATCCCCTTTTTGTGAATGTGATTACGAAAATAAATTAAGCTTGTCTCTTATATAGACATGATATTCACTGTTTCTTGATTCTTGATTCTTGGTGTGAAAAACAATCCAGCAAATTTGATTTAAAGCATAACTCCTGATTTATCTTGTAGTTATCTTCTTGAAACCTGTACAAATCTTCTTTAAATTAATTACTTAACTCTGGTCGAATAAAACAAAGAAAACAACCATTTAAGTCTATCTTTAGCTCTTGCCAGATAGATATTTTGTCATTTTCTGAACTCTCTGTTCTGTCGGTCAACTCTTTAGTTTATTGTTAGTGACAACTGACAGTTCCGTCAGTGTGACTCTAGTTAGCTTTGGGATCTCCATCCATCAGGAATCATTGTATCTTTACTTGTCAGGCAACTCTATTTTCAGCTCATTGGGCATCCTGTGGTTTTTCTTCATTAGGCAACACTGTCTTCTGCTCATCGGGTATCACTGTGACTTTTATTCTTTGCCTTTTTTGATGGTGTGCACTCTGTTGGTGTTTTCTATCACTTAGTGAATACTTGACTTTTATGCATTGTTGAAATAATAACCTTTGTTCCATTGATTCTCTAAATTATTTGGAATTATGTACATGACCATACAGATGATATCAAGTTGACATCAATGACAATACAAACCATTAACTAATTTAATGCCTTGCATTATCTTCAACTTAATATTATCAAACATTCAATCAGTTACATGTCATCAAGTTGATCGGCCATGTCATAGTAAACTTGTACCATTCTCCTGATCTCATTATCTTATTCCACTAGATCCATTTCAACTGGTCTTTTATAATCTTCTTCCATTTTCTTTTCATCTTCAACAATCATCTTTCCTTCAATCAATTCAGTCATTCTTCTCATGCTGGTTTCAAGATCTATCTTCATTAGGTATAACTACTTGGTAAGTGTATCATTCTTTTCTAGTAGTTCTTTTATTAGCTATCTCAGATTCATCAGTAACACTACCTTCAGATGTTGTTTCAAGTGTATCAACTTGTTCTTGTGTAACCTTTAGTTCATTATAAATTCTCAATCTAACCCTTAGATATCTCTCAAGTTTCTTCTTCATATCAATGATTAAATCTCTTGCACCTTCCAATTTGGACTCAAGACCATCAAGTCTTTTGAATTGCCTAAATATTTCCATGACTAGGATATTTAACTCTGAGGTGGTCAAACCCTATAACTCAAGAGTATACACTCTCATACCAATTTTTGGATTGACTTATGGAAAGTTGGGACTAAGAGGGGAGGGGTGAATTAGTACCACAAAATTTTTTATAACTTAAATTGTATACTTCTGTTGCTTGTTGATTACCGAATTCAATAACTTTAAATAAAACATTAAACATAACATGAAAACATTCAAGTAAATGAACTCATAAATTCATGATTTTGTTTACGCATAAATCCTTTGTTAGAGGACAAGACTATGGTGGGGATGACACCTACAAACTTCACTAACTGCAATATAAATAGTGCTTGGTTAGAGCTTACATAGTTTAGCCATTTTGATAGCTTACCTAGTTAAGAGTATACAAAGACTTGTTAATTCTACCTAGTGAGAGGATTTTACAATCTCTACACTTAGAGATGTACAATGTTAAAGGTTTTACAAAAAACAGATCGGTTAAGATCTACCCAGTATTGGGATTTCTAGCTCTCAATACAATAGTATTAACAAATTACAAATGTATATTATAATGTATCAATTAAAAATTCTTATAAGAATCTATGTGCTCTGAAATACTTGTGTTACCTCAATTACAATTTGTAACACTTCTCAAATTTTCTCCGATGAAGAAAAATATCAACTCAGTGCTCTTTTCTTTGATTTCTATTCTTCAATAAAAACCTTCTCTGTACTCTGACTCTTTTTCTTCTGTAATCTCAATCTCTCTCTTCTACTCTATAAATTATCTTTTTAATTATAAGATTTGTTTCATCTTAATCTCATGCATTAGGTCGTTGATAAATTATTTCGACCGTTAGATCCTCTTTTTTGCTCGGTGACTATGTCACTTTTACCTCAGTACTTGGTGTTTTTATTGGAAATAGAAATCTTTAATTAACTGCTTAATCTACTTCTCAGATATTCTCTTTGGATTATTTTGATCCTTGATCTTGTAAAAAAATCATCATCATGCATTGTATGATCACAATTAATACTGTAACAATGTGTTAAATGCATCCTTATTGCTTTACAATCCATTAAGTAACTAAGTGGAGTAAATTATCTTCACTTAGTTAACTTTGTCTTCTGTAATGGGTAATTGTCAACTCGGTGTTCTGTCTGTGCTCTCGTTGTTTGGTAAATTGTGTGCTCTCAGTGTAGTATTTGTGCTTTACCGGATTTACTCCCTTGCTCGGTGTAAATTATAGACTTCTCATATATTTACTTTTCCACCTTTCAACTATTGAATCTTCTGATTCTTATGAATTTGTCTAAACTAATGACAACAAAATATTCTACAGAGATGACTGTTGGTGTGTGTTTTGACATCATACATCTTTTATCAGAGATAAGATGGTTTCCATTTTATAAGTACTTTTTAGACCATGGTTTTGTAATACCGTTTGATGGTTTTATGTATTATATGATCTATACATTAGGTGCATGAGATGGAGGGTGCGTAAGAGTCTTTTAGCTATTTAGTTACCTCTAGATCTATGGTTGATCATACTCTTGAGAGAATCTTTCTCTACAATTATATTGTAATCTATTATTGATTTCTAAATAATATATTGGACAACTTCTAGAATGTAGTATTTTTCTCTCAAAAGGGTTTTCTCCACATTAATTATTGTGTTGTGGTATGCATGTTATTTATATTGAGTTTTTAAACTATTATAAATATTTGAGAAATTTTTTACGTTACCCTCCTCTCAAGGTTAGTGTCAAATGTTTTTTTGCTACCTTAATTTCCTTACAATTGGTATCAGATCTTGATCACCTTTGGTTTCAATTGTGGTTTGTTGGGTTTTTTAAACTAATCTAGGTTTGAGTGGGAGATTTTGTAGAAGATATTTTGTGATATTTTTGGAATAAATTTTAGATGGAAAATTAGTTAGGGAGAATAGAAGTGGATCTATTTTCTAGAAATAATTTTGAAATTTGGAAATTGAAGATGAAGGATCTATTAATAGATCAAGATCTATGGGATGTTGTTGATGGGAATTTCATGATACCTAAAAATTTGAATGAGGCTACTAAATATGTTGTTATGGACCCTAAAGCTGATGGTCTAATTAGAATGTGCCTTGCAGACTCTATTTCAATCATTGTCCATGAAGAGTCATTTGCAAACAAGCTATGGAAGAAGCTTAGTTAGATGTATCAAGCCAAATATTTGGTAAATAAGATTTTCTTGAGGAAGAAGCGATATTCCTTGAGAATGGAGCAGGGTGGAACAATTACATACCACTTGGGAGCATTAAATGTGTTGGTGTCTCATATGGCATTAGTTGGTGTCAAGATGGATAAGGAGGATAATTCCTTATTTGTGGGATTCTCTTGTTATAACCATCACTAGTACTTCTGTTATTTTAAGGATTGAAAATATGGTGAGTTTTTTTTCTTTCTATAGATATGAGGAGGAAGGTATCCATTAATGCCAAGGAAGCCCTAGTAAATTATGGAAGACCTAAGGAAAAAGGAAAGAATAATGAGAAGTGTAACAAATCCAAATCAAGGGGGGATCAAAATCTCATGGAAAGTCAAAAGTTGTTTGTTGGAGTTGTGGTAATCTTGGACACATTCATAAGGATTGGAAAGAAGGAAATATAAAGAAAAAATAATAAATTTGATTCTGATTCTGAGTTTGAGAAGGATTACGGTGATGCATTGATTGCAACTTTGGCCACTCGTGCATGTGATGATGCATGATTAATTTAATCAAGTGTATCTTTTTATATGATCTATAATAACGATTAGTTTTTTGAATATGAAGGATTTCATACAAGTTAAGTATATTTGGGTGATAATCCTCATCTAAATATTGTTGGTTGTGGTAAAGTTAGAATCAAGATTCCTGATGGTAGAACAAAATAGAGTAACATTTGGCCTATTCCACCTCCTTGGTCTAAAAGAAAAACTTTTATGTAAGAATTTTTTTTATAGATTTAGGTATGTTGGTAGTATTTTCTAATGTAGAATGTAAAATGGTGAGAGGCACTGTGATGAATGCTAGAGATGTCAGGGTTGGCACATTATATAAGTTGGATGTATAGATTGTTGAGTGTAATAGTGTTTTTTTGAAGACCAATTCTGTGGATACTTCATTGGAAAAGTTGAGGGTTTCACCTTTAGCACATGGTCATGGATTTTGGGTACCTAAGGGTTATTTCTCTTCTGAATAAAAGTTGCCTACATATAAGACTATGTTATGGCACGAGATACTTGGACACATTGGAGAGAAGGTCTAAAGACCTTCAAAAATAAAAAAAACTTGTTGAAAGTTTTAATTATTGTAATGTTGATTTTGATATTTGTGAGCATTGTATTTATGGAAAAAAAATGCATTCAATTTTACTTGAGCTATCATGAATTTTGTGGTGTGTTGAATCTTATTCATTTTGATGTGTTTGGTCCTGTATATGTTCCTTTTACTGGAAAATCCATATATTATGTTTTATTTATTGATGAATAAAGTAAAAGGACATGTTTATATTTATAAAGAATAAATTTGACACTTTAAGTCAATATAAAGAATTTAAAGAAATGGTTGAATTGCGTAATGTAGGGAAAATAAAATATTTGAGGACTAATAATGGCAGTGAATTATTTTCAAACGATTTTGATAGATTAAGTAAAGATGATGAAATGTATAGAAATAAGAAGAATCCATATTCTCCACAACATAATGGAGTTGCATAAAGGATGAGCATGATGTCGATGGAGAATGTGAGGAGTATGATAAGCAGTGTTTACCTAGAACAAAGTTTTTTGGGTGAAGCTATCACCATTGCCTGCTACCTAATTAAAAGTTCTCTTACATCAGTTCTTGTTGATAAAACAATTATGGAGGCATGGTTGGGTTATAAGCCTTCATTGAGACACCTTAGAGTTTTTGGCTGTGAAGCATATGCATATGTGCCAAAGGAGAAGTGAACAAATTTGGAGAACAAGGATATAAAATGTATCTTATTTGGATACAATTATAGTGTGAAAGGATACAAGCTTTGGGACCAGGTTACATAGAAGGTGATTAATAGAAGAAGTATTAGTTTTCAATATTCTCACTCTTCTTCTATTATATTTCAGCTTCAACAAACTAAGAAGGGAGATGTGATTCAACTACCTACACCTGAGAAAGTTGAATTGAGGCTCCTAGATACACAAGAAGTTGAGGAGTGCTAATATAGCTCTAAATCTTAATAAGAGGATGAAGAACCTCAAACATATCTTGTTTGAAGGTTTAAAAGACACAAACAACCACCTAAAAGGTATTATTTTGATCATTGAAGATGTATTTTTTCTTTGAATACTAGCATGGATGAACCTAGATTAGTAGAAGAAGCATTGGGTATGAATGATGCAAATTCTTGGAAAATTTATATGGATGAAGAAATAAAATCTTTGAAAAAGAATGATACTTTGGATCTTGTAATATTTCCTGAAGGATGAAGAATTGTTGGTTGCAAATGGGTGTTAAAGAAAAAGTTTGGTATAGATGGAAGCAATGAGAAGTATTAAGAAAGGTTGGATACTAAAGGCTACTCTTAGGATGAGGGTTTTGATTATGGTGAGATATTTTCTCTTGTTCTAAAAATAAAATCCGTTAGATTTTTTTCTTTCTATGGTTATTTATTATGATTTGGAGGTTGATACAATGGATTTGATAATTATTTTCCTTCATGAGAAGTATATTTACATGACACAACTAGAGCACCAATTGGTAAAAGCCAAAATTAAATCGGCTCACAAATTGAAGAAATATTCCTATGGAATCAAATAGAGTCTTACGATGTGGTACCATAAATTTGATACATATATGTTGAGTTTGGGATTTGAGCATTCTAAACCAGATCACTGTGTTTATTATAAATCTGATGGTGCTCATTTATTGTATATTACATTATATGTTGATGATATATTGTTCATTGGTAAAGGGAAAGCTATGATTGTAAAACTTAAGTCTCTACTTGTTAAATTTGAAATGAAAGATCTTGGTGTAATAAAACACATTCTTGGGATGTAAACTAGAAGAGATAGAGTGAATACAAAACTATGGCTAGGCCAGAGTAAGTATGTGAACTTAGTTTTATAGAGTGTTAGCATGTAAGATTGTAGACCATTATGTGTTCCTTTTATAATTAGAGAAAAAGTATCTATTTTAGATTTTCCTATATCCACATCAAATATGAAAGTACCTTACCAAAGTGCAGTTGGAATTTTAATGTATGCTATGATTTGTACTAGACCATACATTTCCCAAATAGTGGGAATTTTTTAGATATATGTCTCATCTTGGCAGAGTTCATTAGGATGCAGTTAAAATAGTCTTCAAATATTTGAAGGGTCATATTCAGAGTATTCTTTGTGTTATCATGGTGATATGATAGGAGATGAAATTTCCCTTGATATTTATGGTTATGTGGATTCAAATTGGGTAGGAGATATTGATAGTAGAAGATACACCAATACTTATGTGTTTAAATTATTTGGTGGTGCAATCAGTTGGATGAGTAAGTGATAGGTTATGGTTTATTTGTCCACTATATAAGTTGAGTATATGGAAGCTACTTATGCTTCTAAGGCAGCCATTTGGCTTAAGAGACCATGTTTATATATTGGAATAAAATAAGGATTAGTGATAATAAAAGTACAATTTTCCTAGCTAAGAACCCAACATTTCATGCCAGGACCAAGGACATTAATGTTCATCATTTTATTATAGATATAGTTGAGGATGGTAGGGTTAGGTTGGTTAAGGTAGATATGTTTACGTTGAGAATTCATTAACTAAGGATATGAGAAGAAACAAGTTTAGATGGTGTTTGAAGAGTATGGGCCTCATGGCCCCTAAAAATTAAACTATGGCGTAGATACTCCCTTTTCTCTTGAAAGGTGTTGGACAAGTGGAAGATTGACCCAAAATTTACATACAAAATTTCCCTAAAATTCCTTAAAAGTGTCAGATAGGCTAGATAAGCATGTCGGTAAATTTTCATTGGAAAATCATGTCCATTTTTTAAGATATTAAAGTTTTTGTTTGCTAAATAAATTTTATTTATTCATTTTTGATAGATTTAGAGGCTCTAAAATAGCCTAAAATGTTTGTAACTAATTTAGAAAGTTACAAGGTGATAGAGCACATCACAAGATTTATAATGCTTTAAAAAGTTCATCAATTAGACACTTGATTCAAAATTCATGGCCTCCTCAAATAGTAAAAGTAAAAACGTGTTGAATACATAAATGAGATGTAAAAGGGAGTTACACATGTTAGTGTGTGTTTTGACACATCATAGCTCATATTTAATTAGATATGAGATGGGAATCACTTTATAAGTAATTTTTAGCCTATGGATGTTGGAAATTGTTTCCACCATTAGCACATCAAGGATAGCCATCTTAGACACTTTCAACCCTAGGGATTATACCCTAAACCTGTGTACTCTTTTCCTTCACCATTTTCACCAAACATTATAATTCTTTGTTGACTAGTTCTGTCAATTATTTCACTTAGTTTTAATTAGATTGAGTCTCATTTACTATCTGTCCATAGCCCTTCTCATCTACGGAACCTATTGTCCCATTCTCTTTTAAATGTTCAAACTATTGCCCCATGTGTTGTCCCATTTTATCGATGACCTAGAGACATAAATTTACCTACACATGGTCTTAAATTTTTTGAGCTAATCCCCATTCTATATTCAATTATAAACTCATTCAAATATTTTTGTGCCTCACCAGCCTCCCAAGTTCCTATGATTGTATCTAATTCAAATTTCTAAATACTAAAATGAGATACTCGTAGACTTGGTGATATTGTTTTGTGTGGCTCATTGAGTTAAAAAATTAATTTCATTTTTTAGGTGTTACCAAGAGCTAAGAAGTCAGATGCTTGATGACATGTTTCCAGTGTCTCATCAAGTTTTGATATCCTATGTTGAATGTACGAAAAGAATAATGGATTCTCTGATGCTCATTGAAGTTCATTTTTGGTGTCAATGAGTGGGAAAGTAAGTGATCAGAAAAAAGATATATAAAATTATGTAATAGTGGAAACATGCATTGGAAGATCAAAAAGTCAAAGGGTGGGCACCCAATGGAGTGTTTTTGTGGTCTCATCAAGTTCCTAAGTGATGGAGGCAACAAAATTTTCAAGTTGATGTGTTTAATGGTTGATGCAAGTGATGTTGCCTGGTGTTGAATGAGAGCTTTATCTTGTCCTATTGGGTGCCTAGGGAAAATATTAATAAAGATAACTTCTGTCCCATGTGGATCTTATTATATAAACTCAGGGCTCGTTGAGAGACTCAAATAGTTTCAATGATTCCTTAGGAGGGAGACTAAGGAAAAATAAAGTTGTGTCGCTATCCATGGTGGTAATCAATGCAAATAAAAGAATGAATGAATTCCCAGGAGCCTTTTGTAACCTACAAAGGTTTTCAGCGACCCACCAAAGTTAAGGCATAAGGGAACTTCAACATCAACCATTAATTTTAGATGATTGACAAATGTGTTTTAAATTCCCATTGGGGAGATTCTTGTGGATCCAAACTATCCAATAACACATAAATATCCTACATCAATGAATAACATTCAAACCCATATCCCTAATTTGATTTTCTACAACTATGAAGGGTTTTACTAGGTAGAGATGTTAATATTCAATGTAGAGCTACTTCTAGCGACTTCCCTGTGGATCTACCAAATCAGAGTGGTGCCATAAATTCCTTAGGGTTTGCACACACTGTTGATAACTAAATTTTTTTTTAAGGTAAATAACCTATGAGAAGCTCAGTGAATAGGGGACCTCATGTGTTTTCACTGAGAAACCTCCAGGGTTTTAGAAGTTGACTCTTCATTTTGGAGAGAGGAAAGGGAAAGAAAATGTTACTAATTTAATTTAAGGTGATACACCAAGATTTTGGAACTCTTTAAAAGGAACATGCTATTTCACAAAATGAAATATTAAGGAAAACTTACTACAACTACTCTAGGCACAGTCACATATATTCAAAACCCTTTAAAGCATAGACATAGAACAAATCATACAATGGAAACTATAGAACAAAGAAGCTAAAGAATAATCTACTCAATAGAAACCAAATATGCATACACTAAAGTCAATAAAACAACATAGAAACTTATTCAAACAATGAATCTTAAAGAAAACCAAAGGGCCAAAAACATGATTGATTGTATTATATCGATTAAAATGCATAGATAAAATTTGAGGCTTGCAAAAGAAGATTTTCATAAGAGTGAAAGTCTAGAATAATCCTCTTTGTTCCTTCTCTTTTTTTATTATTTTTTTAACAAATCACATATTTGGCAATAAATAGAAGCTAGGAAGTGGTGGCATGAAAACCCTAACAACAAGAGGATCAAATAGTGTGCCATGTGTTCATTTCCTCAAAGTCTAAGAAGTTGAGCTCTCCATTGCTCATTCTAAAATTTACAGCTAGCCCTTGATCTACAAATAGAATCAGATCACTCATCATTACACTCAACTACCATCCTTCTGCAAATAACATGACAAATTTAAGAGAAATGTGCCAAAAAAAAAGAAGAAATGAGCTTAAGGAGCTGGACGTGTGGAGGATTTAAATATGACAAGAAGAAAACATGGTACAACAAAATGAAAGATCCCTTAGAATAAAATTTGAAGCTCACAAAATGCCTGTGAGATGCCCCAGTGTAATGGCTAGAAAGTGTCAGGGCCCACAAGCATGAAAATTTTCTGCTAGCGAAAAGAATAAACACATTGAACTCAAGTGGGGGTTCTATTCTTCAAAGAAAACCAAATTCCTTCAAATTCCCATGAGACATCCATGTGTCATGCTTAAATGACACCCGAGCTTATTAAAAAAAGGAAATTGAATCTAGCACTCAAAGGACACATGACAATAAAGCGAGAATCTTGAAAAACAAAAGGAACACCTTGAACAAACATACACCATGCTGAGAGTTGGAAAAAGTGTGTTAATCTGAAACAAAAATCTGTTGCATGGAAGGAAGGAAGTGCTAGCATAAAATTCTAATTCCATGGCATAGTGAATTCTCGATTCACACACACCACTCCAGGATTCTCTCCATGCTTTTCTTTTTCTTGTAGGCACCATTCTTATATGAAAAAGCACTTTCATATGCCATACCTATTGTAGAGCCATCTCTAGGGCATTGCTTTCTTCTTCTTGATTGTAGGTGCATTCATTGGGTCTCTTTATATCAACTCTAGGATCAAGATATACAAAAATATCATGTTTCTGATATGATTCATATGATATGTTCTCTTTATAACCCAACCCTTGTCTGGTTAGGGTTTTTACTTCCATGATATAATATGATTTATGTTGGCTATTTAAAAAATAAATATTTTACTACAATTGAGGATCTTCTTCTTGTTTCTCTTATAGAATTCCATGTTTTATGTGATTGTAAAACTTTCCTGAACTCGCATTAATAAATTTATGGTGTTCCCCTCTTTCTAAATCCAAATATTTTGTGAAAATCACCTTTCTTTCTTGTTTGGATGAATTTTTATCAGTTTATAGATTTCCTGGCTGTGTTGATATGCTTAATAAATTTTATTTGTCAATGTTTAGGTTCACTGTAGAATATTATTAAGCCTTGATCTTCATGTAGCCTTGGGAGCTAATAAATATAGGAAACTATGTAATTTTGTATAATTTTAATGACATATTATGTAATTATAGGTAGAAGGATATCAAATTTTGAATCTAGGTGCATCACCCCCTTTATTTTCTACATTCCCTCTTCTCCTTCCCTCTGCTCTAGTTATATTAGGTTAGAGCTATTTTTCAGGTGTTTATTTGGTTCAACACTACACCATGATTGGAAAGGAAGTTGACCTTCTCTGGAGACTCAACGCCACTTGTTAAGGTCCCACACTTGAAGTTTGTTTATGTGTTTCACAAGGTTTCTTGGGGTTCAAGTACCAATCAAGGGTGTAAAATTTTGTGACAATAGTTTTTTAATACGTGTGATGGTTTCATATATTATATCTTCTATATATTAGGTACATGAGATGGAGGATGTGGATGATTTTTATAACTATTCAATTAACTATGGATCTCTAGTTGATGATACTCTCAAGAGAATATTTCTCTACAAGTATATTGTAATATGTTATTAATTTTTGAATAATGTATTGGGTATCGTTTGGAGTGTGTGGGTTTTCTATTGAAAGAGTTTTCAACATATAAATCATTGTGTTGTGGTATGCATGTTATTAAGATATTTCTATTAAGTTTTTGTAACTATTTTAAAGATCTCAGATTTTTTTTATATTACCCTCTCCTCAAGGTTAGAGTAGGAAGTTGTTCCGCTACCTTAATTTATATACATAAATTACAATTGTTCACAAATTCACATAAATTAAGTTTAAATAAATTAACATACAAGAAATATAAATCAATGAACAACATATACATGAAGACCGTATTTTTACATATAAAATCCAATATGATAAAAACCATGGTTAGATTTAAGTCTCTATATGAATAATTGATTACAATATTATTTTAGGCTGATTTGACTTGCAGAAGAAGGAACACAAACTTAAGGAAAGAAACGAGGGATTTGCAAGATAAGATGCACAATTCCATGGAAATATACAAAGGACTTGTAGGCTGGAGCTCACAGCTTCATGACAAGATACATATATGAAAAAGGTTACCAGGAAGGATTCTTTGTCTTCAAGAAATCATGCAAATGATATGAATTGAAAAGAAGAAGTCTCCAAACATGAAAATATCCATGAATCACTTTGTCAAGACACAAATTTTATGACAAAAATCACATACCTTGTATGTCAAAACTGTCATACTAAATGACATAATCATGAAAGTGCATAAAAATTATCTTCACACTTACTCTTCAACACATACTCTTGCACATGATTCACATTCAATCCATAGATCAACATTTTGAAATTATCTTCAATTTATAGAAACTTCATAAACAAAATGTTCAATTAGGTTGACCAAAATATAATACATGCAATTCAAATCAAGTTTGCCACCGAATACAACTGTAGCGATTGAGGTCCAATTTAGGAGTTAAGGGATACCCCAAAAAATCATAACACATATTTCTAAGAATCTTCAAATAGTTCACACTCAACAACACATCCTTGAAACTTGAAAAAAAATGTAACATGTAGATAAACAATGTAGCACCCAATTAATCAACCCAAAACATATTTTTATTCAAATAATTCAATGTATTGTTGGCAAGTTGACTCCTAGAGGATACATGAATTACTTTGTGTTGTCATCATGGCAACAAAGTCATACTAAGTTTCTGTCTAAGATAACTTAAGAAGATAAAATGACTAAGTATGGAAATAGGGCAGACAAAGATATACAACGATCAAAACATCAATGCACATGTGAGAGATCAGATTAGAGTATGTGCATTCAGATATATATTCTATGAGATGTCTACATACTAAGTCTAGACACACATAGTACAGAATGATTGTACGGAGAAGTTACAAACAGATCAGTACACCAGCAGTCCAAAAGACAGAGCATGGAAGCCGACTAGTGTTTTGATCAGCGTGAATTATTTTGTTATGTAATGGCCAAGCACCTTTGATTATATGTTTGTGATGATGTAATTATTAATTTTGCAAACATGCTTAAGCTGACTTTCTCAGAAGCGTTGTGTATTATGTTTTAGGGCTGACCATAAGTCTTGTTTTGGGTCGCGTCTATTCGGGTATGAACATATAAGTATGTAATGTAAAGTTATGTCACAAGTGTTGAATATTAAGTATGTGAAAGATATAGAAGAGCAGTATGTTGAGGTCGGTATGAGATAAAGCTCTTTAAGAGAGTAAGATCATCAGTGCATACATGGAACTAATCAGACAATAGTGTCATCACAATAGTTCACTTTTGATATAGTGTATATCAACTATTTGAAGGTTGTAGCCTTCATCTTATTGGGTAGTGAGCCTAGGCAGTGAACCATATACCTTTAACATGGTTTTGTAAAAGACTCCTAACAGGGTCAAACCTTTAACTAGGTCATTGTACTTGCATTGTAAAGACTATTCCTAACAGGGCAAAGGAACTTTAACAGGTTCATTATACTAGTGCAATATTTGTGGGTACTAATTCCCACCAGGGTTTTCCTCTGATCAAGGTGTTAACCTTCATTAAATGTATGTTTGATTTATGTTTAAGTTGCTGAAAATTAATATATAGACAAACACTGTTTCACCCCCCCCCCCCTCTCAGTGTTTCTAAAAATTGGTATCAGANCCCCCCCCCCCCCCTCTCAGTGTTTCTAAAAATTGGTATCAGAGCTTAGGTCCTCTGAAAGAAAGTTTAACCACTTGAGGAGATCATGGACTCAAAAAAAGCAAAACATTTGAAAAATAATCTTGAAGCAACTCTTGAAGATCTTGAAAGATCTGAAAAAGAAAATGAAGAACTTAGACTAAAAGTTGATAGCTCACAAATGATTATCAAGAAATTGAGAAAAGATTTGAAAGATTGTTCTACAAGTGATTTAGGGAAAATAGTCAAAAAGCTCAATGAAGAGAATGTCTTTGAAAGATAAAATTGAAAATCTAGATGAACAGCTAATAGACAGTGAAATTTCTATTGAAGAAAAGATCAAAGAAAGCAAACGGATAGAAGAGGAACTCTTGAAAGAAAACATGAAAGTCTTGGAATTAGAGAACATAAAGAAGAAGATGGAATCTGAATTAATAGAAGCAAATGATAAGATTGATAAAATCCACACAAGTTCTAATTCACTTCAATCTCAGCTTAATGCACAAAAGAAAAAAGGTGACACTACTGGTCTAGGATACAGTGTAGCACAAATTGAAGACAATTCATTAGAAAAAAGAAAGAAAGCACATGAAGCATCTTCAGAAGCAAAGAAAGTTGAAGATACTACTGAGGTTAAAATAGAACCACCTAAAGGGGAAATCAAGCAAGTTAATAGAACTTTTTATGCATGTAACAAATATGGTCATTTGGAAAGAGATTGCAAAGAGGTAAGACCTTTCAATGGTTATTGTTACTCCTGTAATAAGTTTGGTCACAGGGCTATACATTGCAGAAAAAATCAAAGAAATCAATATCAACAGAATCAAAGAAAAATGAATCCAAACAATCAGAGAAATCAACCTCAAATAAATTTGCAGAATACTACATGTCAGATATGTAACTACAATGGACACATAGCAAAGCAGTGCAACATGAAGAACAAGAACATCAGACCTCCTATCATTTTTCACACATGTGGAAAGGCTGGACACATCTCAAGGTTTTTTAGATCCAGAACTCAAAAGCAAGAGGATCCTAAGAAATCACTATTTGAAGAAGAAGGAGAAGTCAAGTTTGTTCAAGCAAAAGAAGATTCAAACAAAATTTGGGTTGAAGTAAAGAGGGACAATGATGTTGACAAAGTAGTTGATGCATCTACAGTGGACACACCCTCTGCTTCTACTTGAATAGACCTTCTTGGTCTTAGGGGGAGCTATTCTAGCTCAGAACCCTTGCACAGCTGGTATAATCACCTCTGAGTATGCACCTATGGATTCATGGTTATGTGCACATGATATTGCAGTATGCATGCACGCATTGTCTCAAATGCATCATGATCAAAGTTGCAAATTCTCTGAGTAATTTGCGTATGGTTGCAAACATTAAATGCAGTAGCTTTTATAAAAGAATGTAAATGTTTGATCTTCTTCACACTTGCATTCAAGATCACAAAATTTGGAGAGCACTAGAGCACTAAGCATCAAAGCACAAAAGCATAACAGATTTGGAAATTAAGCAAACAGATAAGAAGTTGAAACGGAACCCTAGCAGTCGCGCCATTTCAGATTTTTGTGAAACCCTATTTAAGAAATCATCAAGTAAGTATGGCGACTCCAGTTATATTTGACATTGTAGAGAGGAAGATATTTAAAAAAAAAAAACATCCATTCAAATCCATACTGGATGATGTGGAAGGAGCTTTCTCCAAAACCTTGTTAGGTGTTGTTCACATAGAATATATCTGCGCATACATTTACTGTAAGAAATAAATTGTAGGAGATATCAACATAGCCACTCATATGTGATCTATGATGAAACCAGACTACACATTCAAGGATGAGTTTGCGCACTTGATTGATAACCCTATCTTTGAATACTTGAACACGCACGAGTTTGATGAGCCAGAATGGGTGAATATTTTACTAAGCAGAATACATGATGACCTTTACTAGATTGGTGAGGTTCCTGTTCACATCACTATAGACCTAATCCATGAATTAACTAGACTTCCTAAGACTGGACCAGTTCTTCCTATTGGCAAGGATGTCAAGAAGAAAGTTGAACAACTTTACTTATCTAGAAGTGACAAGTGCGGGATGACAGTTGACCCTATCAAGGAAGATGACATAAAGATTATAACTATGATACTTGGGTATAAGTTTTAGCAAGAAAGAAGGTTAAATAGTGTCTCTGCAACAACAGTCCTAGCAGCTATCAGAATGGTGAAGGATAACACACAGTACAATCTATGTGAGATATTGCGCACTCAATTGATTGACAACATTTGAAACATCAAGCATGACAGGAGCAAGACATTCAGGTTTGGATCTTTGATCATCTACTTTTACTTCCATATTTTTGGAAAGGTTGCAAACCTTTACTTAGACAAGAGAAAACCCACAATGTCTTAGATTTCACTTAAAGCCACTTTAGAGAGCAGTGTGAGGGACACCATGGATATGGATATCAAGACATTTAGGATCAAGATGCAGAAAAGGTTCAGATTATTTGAGAAGATAGTTGATAAATATAAGGATACCATATGTTTCATGGTAGAAATAGATTGCACTTGCATGGAGGTAGTTGAACCTAGAACCAAATGGATTCATCCTCTTGGTTATGAAGTGGAGGAACAT
>MU228119.1:623113-637827 GCA_018584345.1 Thuja plicata | reverse complement strand
AACACGTCATATTTTAGATCATGATCCATAAGATAGTATAAAATATAAACATCTATTGAACTTTAATTATTTCTTAAGATTAATTACTGCTTACATTCATACAATTGACCCTACGTATCAATTCATCCTTGAATGCCTATGTCTCCTCAGTTTTGTTTGGAATCATCACAAGGTTAATAATTTCTTTAGTTTATTTATTTTTAATCTGAGTAGCCATGAAGACATGGTTAGAGATATGTGCGATGTCATCTAAAAATTGCACCTCAATTTCAAATCGCAATTGATCTGCTGCCATTTGTGCTTTTCCCTATCAATAAGTATCAAGTTGTGACATCAATATTAGTAAAATTCTATCAAAATAATTCCAAAGTTATAAATCAAAGAACATAATAATATGACATTGGAAATAAATATTCTAACATGCCATTTGCGAGAAATAAAGGAGATGGCAGGAGCAGCAGGCGGGTGTTCTCAGTAGATGCAAAAATCAAATCACAGAGGGCAGTACCATCAACAACACTTTCATCATCAATGACAACAACACCTTCAACACAAGCGTCAGGAAACCTCATCAATAGGGAATAAGATTGACCTACCTACTACTTTTAGAGATATCTTTCAAACTACACTGATAGTACAGCCTACCAGGAAATTGCAGCATTTAGCAGCCTCACAGACTGAGGGCTTTACAAAGGCCACATTCACAGAAAAAAATGTGGTGGGTAATAATACCAGATCAATATTTTAGGGGAAAGCCATAGTGCAGCTAGCCAAGCCATTTTTCCTAAATCCATGGTTTCATTTCTCCAACAAGAAACATCATGAAGGTTTTCACATGTTTGAAACTGGAGAGACATCATCTAAGACCGCTCAACATCAACAACTCACTGCAAAAAATATACAGAACCTGAAAACTAGATTTGAGCGGGAAAAATTTCAAACTCATAAACCCTCTATTCTAAGCAAGCCAAGGGTTCCACACAAGTCTCGAGTCCTTTTGAAAGAAAAGCAGCCCATTTTTGACATTTGTGAAGGAACCCCACCAGGATCTTTGTTAAGCTCGAGGGAAGATCTTGTCAGGAATAATTAGGGTCTGAATGCAAATGAAAAACCTACATCAGTTTAGTTGGATTGATTTGCTTGAGCCCCCTTCATTCCAAACAAATCAAAGCAAGTCTGGCAAAAGAAGAATCGAGGTACACCCCCAGATCCACTTATGGCTTTGATTACTCTTCCGAAAAAGCTGCTGCAGAACCACATTGGTACATTACGACATCTGGCCCTAATAGGTAAGCTATCCTACAATACTTTTCCATTTTTAGTTATTAAAGACTGGGCTATGAGCACGATTCAAGGGATTAAAGAAATCTTCTGTATAGACTCCATAAGTCAATTTTTTGTTGTTATTTTCCATTCAAAAAGTGACAGAGATCGGGTGAATAAATATAAACATTGGTTCTGTATGGGGTTGGGTCTCTTCACAATGCCATGGATCCCCAATTTCAAACTAGAGCCCAATGTCACTTGTTTTTTCCCATATTGGATCTCTTTACCTCTACTGCCATTAGAATACAGAGAGCTAGAAATATTAGAACATATCGCGAATACTGTGGGTATTTTTATTCATCATGACTTTATCCCTTTAGAGGACCCTCATCGGGACATAAGAATTTGCATACTAATGGATACCCAACAAATCTTTAAATAGAAGATTGCAATAACATCTAAATGGGGAGTATGGGTTCAGAACATAAGGATAAATGACCCGGCCATAGTCTACTCATATCAGCACAAACTTGGTCATTTAAACTCTGATTGTCAGATGGGTCAAACAAGTAACATCAATGTATGCGCAAATCATAGCTCTGACCCATTGGCACGTACACAACATATTAAAATACCAAAATCTAGGGATCAAGCCACTAAGCCAACTAATCGAGAAATCAATACATATTCAACAACACTAACTGTATGCTTGGAACAGAATATGCAAGCAAGAATTTTGGTAATGTTTTGATATATGTTTGATTGTTTGACCTATCTAACCTGGGTGCATCAGTACAAATATAGAATCATGTGGATGCTGGAATTTAAACTTCTTGTGACCTCGTCTGCAGCACATACCTATGATGTTGTGCAACACCTAACACTCTGTGACTCCCCTCTTTCCTTAACTCTACACAATGGGATACAAGTAGGGGATCTAGATAAAATCTTTCTAGATGGCATGATAATTGAAAGGGATAATGAGTTGATTGGAAAGATAGCAGATGGAAATATAACAGGATCAGATGACAGCAAAGAGGAATTTATTGACAAATCAGATCAAATAGGATTACCATTATATGTAGCAAATGATAACTCTATTACTGGTAACCAATGGCTTCAAGATTATCTGACACATATCAATCCTCCATTCACACACAAGGAGTGGGAACATAATGAAAAGGCATCCCTAGAGATGGCAGAGTTTTATTCACTTACTGAATTTCTAAGCAGTCCTTGCCCAATAAATAATCAAAGTTTGGATGATGCATGTTCTTTCCCAGAAGCTACAATTTCAGAACAAGGTTTGGCTATGGTCCCCTCTTTTAAAGAGGCAGAGTATACACATGCTATGATTTATGACAATCTTACTAGCCCCATCACACATTGTGTCCTATCAATAGAACAATCCCCTTCTAAATGTGTCCAGGCTTCAAAGACACCAAAATCAAGAGGACGAAAACAAAAAAACTCAAAAATTAAGGAAGAAATAGCAGCTAGCATACAATCCACATTGGACGACACTTTTGTGTCCATCAAGAGATTGACAAGGAGAACTAGAGGTTCTCCTTGTCCACAATGAAAATTGCATCTTGGAATGTCAGAGGCATTAATGCCTCTGACAAAAGAAATAGAATCAAACAACAGATTGATTCTACACATGCTAATATTGTTCTACTTCAGGAAACAAAGTTGTCCACAAAAAAATTTGTTAAAATAGTAGGGAAATGGACAACCTGGTCTTCCATCCATCAAAAAGGAACATGAGAATCTAGTGGCTTAGCTATCTTATGGAACTCCAAGACTGTCAAAGTTAAAAAGATTGGGCAGGACAATTACTGGCAATTGGTAGAAGTTACAAGTTTCGATTTATCATTTACTCTGTTTAATATTTATGGCCCTTCATCTACTAAAGATAAGAAAAAATTGTGGGATTGTTTAACATATCATATTTAGAATCTCACAGATTAGAAGGTAATACTAGGAGGTGACTTCAATGCTATATTGGACATGTCAAAAAAAATAGGGGGTATATGTCTGCCCCAAAGAACCATTCAGGACTTCACTTCGCTGCTAACAGATAATAATTTGATGGATGTGGTGCCATCTACTGGTACATTTACCTGGAAAAATAAGCAAGAAAATTTTTCCCAAATTGCTAGCCGCTTGGATAGGTTTTTAGTATCACAAGAATGGAATCTCATAAATGTCCATTTCCAATCGGACATCCTCCCTCTTCTAGGATCTGATCATTTTCCTATATTACTGTGCATAGACAATGCAAGAGCACTGTATAGTCACAAGCCATCATTCAAATTTGAAAAAATGTGGTTTAGGCACCCACATTTTTTTCCCTTGATCAAATAATGGTGGGTTAGTTCACCATATGTGGTGGGAACTAAAATGCACCAGCTGGCAATGAAATTGAAACATGTTAAAAGCTGCATTAAAAACTGGAATGAACTAGTATTTAAAAACATATTTCAACAAAAAGACTTGGTTAAAGAACAACTGTCACAATTACATGAGCATACCATACATCATGGAATGGACAATTGCACATATAATAAATAGAAACTTCTACAAGAGGAATGGGAAGAGTTGTGCTCTCGGGAGGAAGAATACTGGAGATAGAAATCCCGAGAATTGTGGCTTAGAGAAGGAGATAAGAATACTAAATTTTTCCATGCCTCAGCTAAACAAAAAAAGGAAAATAGCACAGTCTTTTCTATAACTGAACTGTCATCAGGAAAGACATTAACAAATGCACAAGAAATCCAACATGAAGGAGTTAACTTTTTTAAAAATCTGCTTGCCCTAGCTCAAGCCACTTCCCCATCCCAAGACCAACTTGATGAAATTCTGGCTGCTATCCCATGCAAAGTTACACACCAAGATAACCTTATTCTCATGGCCCCTTTCACTATCAATGTAATCAGACAAGTAGTGTTTTCACTCCCATCAGATAAATCCCTGGGGATGGATGGATATACTCCACTCTTCTTTCAATCTTGTTGGGAGGTGGTTGGAGGGGAGCTGCTGGTAGCAGTGGAAGAATCAAGAAAAAGTAAATCAATGCTAAAATATTTCAATACTACCAATATTGCTATCATACCTAAAGTGAAAGATCCAAAATCATTTGCAGATTTTTGACCAATATCACTTTGCAACACAGTATACAAAATCATCACTAAAGCAATATATATGAGGATACAGAATCTCATTCCTTCAATTATTTCCCAAGAATAGGGAGGTTTTGTCCCAGGTCGAGAAACCATGGAAGGAGCACTAGTTTCTCATGAAGCACTTCACTCTATTCAGGAGGACCAGACATATAATTTTCTCATCAAGCTGGATATGATGAAAGCATATGACAAAGTTAATTGGGATTTCCTTTTTCAAGTCCTCAAATTTGGCTTCTCACAGTAGTGGTGTAAATGGATACGGGCATGTATCTCTGGGGCCTGCTTCTCAGTGATCATAAATGGGAGCCCGGCTGGATTTTTTTCCTCCAATCAGGGAATCAGATAGGGAGATCCAATATCTCCCATCCTTTTCATACTAATGGTGGAGGCATTAAGTAGAATAATTAAGAAACAACATACAATGGGCCTTTGGAGTGGAGTAAAAATTGGGGGTACAGATATTTCAGTCACCCACTCCCTGCTTGCAGATGACACATTGCTCTTTGGAAAATCAGAAGTTAAGGAAGAAAAAATAATAAAGTATGTACTAGACCTCTATTCAGCAGTATCTGGACAGTAGATTAATGCACAAAAGTCACAAATTTTCGTATTCAACACTAGTCAACTCATCTCTACCAAAATTGTTCAAGTGCTAGACTTTGCAGTTGACATCTTACCTTCAACCTATCTCGGTATTCCTCTTTTTTTTTGAACAAACAAAACAACCTATTGGTCATATGTTATCAAAAGAATTAAGACCAAAACATTGGCATGGAAAGCTAGATGGCTTTCCTTATCAGGCTGGATATTACTTGCGAAATCTGTACTTTCAGCAATTCCAAATTATTACTTAGCTATCTTAAAATCCCCATCATCAGTAATACAAAAAATTCAAAAATTGATCAAAGGTTTCCTTTGGATAGAAAACATGAACAGGGAGAAAAAACTGCCCCTAATCTCACTCAAAGATATGGAAAAAGGCTCAAAATTTGGAGGGGTAGGAGTGCATGATCTAACAATCCATAATAAGGCATTTGGAGGGAAAGTAGTCTGGCAGATGTTCACAAAACCACACAATAAATGGTGTCAGATCATGCAGAAAAAATACATGGATACTGATAATCCAATCCGAATCCTTACCAATGCAAACCCACCCAAAGGGTTAGTGATTTGGAATTTCATGATGTCCTCAAGACAAATAATTCACAACTATGTCACATGGGAAGTCAACAATGGTGCAAGTGTCAAATCCCGGAGGGACTCTTGGAATGGCCTTCCTATTCTCCTAACACCAACTATCCCCCAAGAAATTATCAATGCAACAGAAAATGAATGGAGAAAATGCATTATAGATTTTGTACTAGCTGTCAATTTGCTCTCAGGAAAAGTACAATGGAAAGATCCAGATGGACTACATCTTTCAAGTCATAACACTGAACTACTTCGCAAAATCCTCATAGAAAGACAAGTATATTGTTTGAAGAAGGAAGACAAATTAATATGGGCACCAGCAAAGGATGGTAAATATTCTATTAAAGAGGGCTATAAAATTTTGCAACAGGTGGAATTGCAATGCATTCCATCGCGATGTTACCACTTTTGCTGGAACCAATTCACTCTGCCAAAAGTAGGGTGCTTTTCATGGCTTGCGTTGAACAACAGGATACTTACAAGTGATAGATTAGAAAAATTTCACATTACTCAACCATTTCAATGTCATCTATGCAAAGATAAAATTGAGACAGGTGATCACTTATTATTGCAATGCACTTTTGCACAGAAGTGTTGGTTATCTGTCCTCAACAAACTTGGGTATCAAACACCACTACCCAACAAATTGTGGGATCTTTTTGAATCTTGGCCATAATTAAATCAAAATTCACTCCTCGCAAACATTTGGACATGTGCCCCTTCTCTAATAATATGGTCCATATGGTGGGAACATAATAAAAGGATATTTAGAAATGAAACATCAAGCTTGGAAATAGTTCTGGAAACAATTGAAAAGTCAATATCCGAGGTTGTGAATGCAAGCCTATATAGATGTGGTTATAATCTCGCATTGACAGCATGGGACACCTCAGTTTTGAGAAATTGGGACAGAATTAGTATCCCCACAGGTTGGGAAAATCTAAAAAAGACATCTGGTCAGGTAGACAGATCAATTATCCGTTGGCAACCCCCCATGCCCCACAACATGAAATTGAATTTTGATGGTGCCTCTCAAGGAAATCCTGGGAAATCAGGAGTAGGGGCATGTCTTAGAGATTATAAGGGAAATCTTATAGCATGTATTACTTCCCAATTACCAATTGGTACAAATAATTTTGCAGAAGCTCTTGCAATGTTAGTAGGACTCATATTGGCAAAACAGTGTGGGATAAAGAACTTACATGTAGAAGGAGATTCACAGGTGATAATTAATGCATGTGTCAAAAGGGACTCAATAAATTGGAAATTAAAATATATTTTAACACAAATTTGGCGCTTGTTAGACAACTTTTCCAATTTAATAATCTCACACACATTGAGGGAAGGAAACAAAGTAGCAGATCTTCTCTCAAATATGGGCTGCGATGGCATACAAATATCAGAAAAAAATGTTAACAACATTACAGAAAATTGGCCTTATGTGATAAAGGTGGTGAACAAAGATAAAACATTTATCTAAATACATATTTATTAAATTGAGAATGCTGAACAACTAAGACAAAAAGGGATATCGGTGAAAGATTGTAATTAGAGAGCAAGTACAGGGAATACATGCAAAGTTATGAAGTCACGATTAATTACATTCAAGACCCTTCAAAAATTCACATGTGGGCATAGGAAAGTATAGAGATCAAGTGGTATGAATTAAAATCAGAGCTGGTCCACTAAAGTACACCATATTGATGATTAAACAGAGAGGAGACCACAGCATCAAAACTCTAAAGTGTTTAAAGGGACGTGTGGTTTATTGATAGGAATAGTAATGATATTCCACACATATTTGGGGGTTTGCATATCATATATTGGAACAACATATCTTAACACTCCTAAATGAACATTATGAAAATTCTAAAATTTGAGGTGAGGTATGCAGAGAAAATTAACACATTATGAAACAGTCATGTAAAGGATTTGAAAATATTAATAGGCATCCCCGAGATCAATAAAAATTAATGATTAAACAACAAGGTGGGAGATTTCCAAACTTTTCACATGGTTGAAGTACACGTGCTTAACTCATATTAATAGGAAGTTTGGTAAAGCTCAAACGCAATGCTAATACAGACATTCTCTTGCTCTTGAATACACTAGTAAATTACCCATTTCATCTAGAACGCAGTAAAGATTGAGGTGTTATGGCACTACAAAGTTTGGAGTGTGGCGTATGTGGCCAATGTGGGAGTCTACACACAGAGCTAATGCCCAAGAACTACAAAATTTTCATTCCTTCTCTGGATGAAGAACAACCTCTCCCAACCCATATTGTAGATGAAATACTTGAAGGTATGTTTATTCTACATTCTACAAACATTAGGGAGGCAATTAAAAGTGTTATTGTCCATGAAAATATGGAACCGCGGACCAAGCAATTACTATACCCTTCACAACTAGTTTCTATTTTCTTTTCAAATGCCATGGACCTAATGCAATTAGCTGATTTACTGGAAGGTTTAGCCCAAAATGTTGTGGTTCCCAAATATTGGGATGAAAATAAATTACAGAGAGCCATGCAAAATTATGATTTATGGAATGGGAAAGCTCTGATAGGAGGCCTATTCACAAGGCACTCACTATTATCTAATCATGCTGCCATGGTTACATATGCTACAATAAAAAGGTCATTGGAAGAATTGAGTAGCTACCAAATTAAGGATGCATTTCAAGTAGTGGGCTGCACATTGGGTATGGCTTGGGAAGAAAAAAATTGCAAAAAAGTGGGAGCATTGCTTCTTTTTCTTGATAGGACCAACTTCACACAGGTTCCACTTGACCGCTCAACATTAACCTCTCCAAACTTTGGATGCGAAAGTCATTGGCCCCTACCCATAGTTGATCAGCCACATCAATTATGGCCAGAAAGCACTCAAGCTTCAGAATGGTCTGGTTTTCAAGCTCATAATATGGATGGATGGGTTGGCTCTCAGCATCACAACCAAGCTTCGGGTTGGGATGGTCTGCAAACTCACAATGAAGACAGCTGGGGATGGTCACCGCGCACTCAACCAGATTTTTCTCCCCGTGATTGTGATCCTATGGAGGAGTAATTAAAGGGACAGAAGCATTTTTGGCTGGTTTTTTGGCACAAATTTTGTATGCAATTGCACGAGTGTCTACAAAACATAAAGTTTTTGGTACCCCTGTGACTGCTAATGGCTCCTCTGCAACTAGGGTTCCACTTGCACGATGATGTTTGAAATTCACATCTGTGTAACAGATTTTGGTGGGATCTTTTTCATCGGTATTTTGGATTGTAATTTAGTGGCATGTGTACTAAATATTCAACTTGCAAAACTTTAGGTTCCCAGCCCGATTAGAGATAGTTAAAGGATACGAATGTTAGATGTATTTTGAGGGAGTAATTTTGCGATATCCACAATGTAAATGTGAAGTTGTTATAAGCTATTTAGTAAGTCTAGTGGATTCGAGATAGGAGACAATTGTATAAAATAAATATATGTAATATTTAGGTTGCTTTCCTTATTATAATATTGTATTGAGTAATGAAGTCAGGTTTTCTTACTGGCTCTTTCCCGACTGAGCTCTTGAGCTAGTTTTTATGAATATAAATATATTAGTGGTATACCCACTTTTGCTTAAAAAAATAATAGTAATAATATGACATTTGTTTCTATATAATTTGTATAATTACACTAATTAAGGTTTACCTTTGATGAATGTGTGAGGAACATCCCTGCCTGTGTCTTGTGGTCGATCCATGTCGCCCTGTGACAAAGATTAGTAATTCTTAGCAATCAACAACAAAATTTTCTACATAAGTAAATCATGTCAAAGGCGTTTAATTTTTTGCATATGTAAATCATTTATCTTAAGTTAGCCAAAAATTAAATGATATGTAAGCTACAAATTACATAGAAGACAAAATTTACATGATGCAAAATACACTCCATGACATTAGAGTTCAAGACAATAACTTAGTTATAAAAACATACTAGTCAAACAAATTTCTATGAATAAATCAATACCTCATACGTGACATTGATCATACCTTGACTGCATACATTTCATTGATCATGTTATTGATCATCCTCCTCATCCATGTCATCATCATGACTATCATCATCATCATCACCATCATCATCACAATCATCATCATCATAATCATCATCATCATCATCATCATCATCATCATCATCATCATCATCTCCTTGATCAACTCCATCTTCATCACCATGATCATGATCGTCATCATTATCCACATCATCGTCAGCAGGACTGGAATCATCATCATTTTCTTCTTCTTATTCTTCTTCATTGTGTAACAGTCATTCATGATCATCATTTACTTCATCTTCTGATTCTTTAGTATCTTCTTCTTCCATCACATTATACTTTACCGACCTTCTTCTTGGATCATGTCTAACAACAAATGACCAACCCGGTTTATGTGGAATGCCAAAGTAAAACACTTGCTCACATTGGCTTGGAAGAACATAAGGCTCATCTCCAACTGGCTCAAATGACCTTGTATTAATAATTATAAATCCACTATCATGTTTAATAATATTCCTATTATGATCATTTTGATTCAGTCATAACCTGTACCATTTGACAAAAAATATAACTAATTTGAATGAATTGAAATCACACTCAAGTATATCATCCAAAATGCCATAGTATCAATTTTCAGATTGTTGGGGATGTATGTCATTTCTAGATGAAATATTAGTGACCTCAAAGACTGCACTTATCCCAGAATCACAAGTTTTCTTTGTGTCATCTAACTTTTTTATGTGAAACTTACGACCATGGTAGTACATAGCTTTGTGGTGTTTGATCTAAAATTATTCAAACATGTCAAGATTATTTTCATCAATCCATGAGTTGATATTAAACTTATGGGTCATGGTTAGTAAACTTATACATACCTTTTTACCTCTTAAACCATATGCTAGATCAAGTACCATTGGTGTAACATTGGGATATCCATTACAATGAGCTTCTTTAACCAATGATGCAACACCATCCCATGTTAATGAGTGACCATTTTCTTGAGATTGTTGAATCCATACCGTCATCCAATCAAGATTATTTGCAATATACAAATGTAGTGCATCCCACTCATGACCAACTGTAAAGAAAACAAATTGACCGCTTCAAAATAACTTATATTGAAGATTTATAAGGATTAATAAACTATACAATAACATCATATAATTACCTCTCACTTTCCTCAATCTAGCTCTCCCCATCAATTACTCCCCTTCAAATTTTTTAATAAAGTTGGGATCCCAAATGCGATCTACATGGATATTTGCTGCAAACTTGGGAAGATATTCACTAACGTACACCATGGTCTGGTATATCATATATCCGTCCATCATAGAACCCTCAAGCTGTGCTCTTTATCAAACCAAGACCTTCATAAATTTCAAGTGTCTCTCAACCATCCACATTGACCTAGTTTGTACAAGTCTACACAATTCAATCTCATCAACTTGATGTATGAGGTAGTGTTCTTGAGCATTGAAAAAAGTTGGAGGTAGACACTTTTGCATTTCACACATAATGAGGGGAATTTTTCTCTTCCAATATTTTATATCTTTTTTATCAATTTCTTTAGATGATAACCACCTCATGTATTTTTCAAGATCGTATATAACTTGTTTAACACTGTTGTCAAACTGGTGTGGGAGGAATAGAGGTAGGACATACTGCAATAATTAAAAATTGATCTTTTCAATATATTGTAAAATAATACAATAAAAAGCACATGTAATTTATAAATATATTATAAATAGAGAACATGACCTACCTTGACGAAGGTATGCTAATCATGTGTTTTCAACCCTAGCCCAAAATCACCTTTCTTTGATACAAGACTGCTTATATTTGTAGCAAATCCTGTTGGAAATTTTTTTTTTTTTATGACTTCTTTTAATGCATCACTTTGTTGCTCAGTTAATAATCAAGGAAGGGCACTCGTATTTATGTAGTCTCCATTGCTATTTGAGTCAATGAAATTTTTTAGTGCATGATTGGATTCATGAATAACATTACAAATTTTGGAAATTTTTTCTTTGTCGCGCCTTCCATCCAATATTTTCCATAGTGTCTCTGTTACATTCTTTCCAATATGCATAGCATCAAAAAATGCACAATTGAAAGATCCTTGTAGTATGGAAACCTACTAAATTGACTAGGATAAATTTTTATTCCTCTAGGAAGTTGGTCATTGATGCCTTGATGACCTTCACAAGCATCAATTACATCATTAATTAGTAAATAAAAGACAATGTCAAAATATACATTTCAAACAAAAATCATCAGATGGAATGACATTACCTCGACAATTTAGTCTATTGTATTCCAACTTTCATAGATGAGGTGTCATTCTTCATGGCCTTGATGTTGTCTCTTAAATCCCATTAAAAAGATGTTTTTCAATAATTTGATACTTATGATTATTGTGGAGAAAGTGCCTAAACTCATCGAACACCTGCTTTCCTAAACTTCTTGAATGATGAGATTTCATCTTCGGACTACAAACTAGACATGTGAATTTACCCTTTGTCTGGAGACCTAAAAGATCATGTACAATTGGATCATGTACAATTATCATGAACAACTTAAACATACAACAATAATGTGTAAGCACTATAACATACCAAAAATATGTGACCTTAACAATATATAACATACCGCAAAAATGAGTTAGCCCAGGGGCATCATGTATTGTCCATACAAGCATTGCATGGAATTAAAATTGTCTTTGTCCTATTTTTCTAGAGATGGCATACATAGTGACCCCATTCCATAACTTCAACAACTCGTCAATAAGGGGCTCAATATATACGTTCATATCTTTAACTTGGTACTTACCTAGTTGAATGAACAAAAACATTACATAATTATTAGGACCATTTTGATGCAATTTTTATAAATTAATTTAGATAACTATTAAATGAAAAAATACCTGGTACAATCATTGACAACATTATGTGCTCCCTCTTTATAGACATCCAAGGAGGAATGTTATTGTTAATAACAAAAATAGGTCACACCGAGTAAACAGATCTCATATCTCCAAATGGATTGACATCGTATGCTACCAATGAAAGCTTGAGATTACAAGGTTCTTCTTTAAAGTGTGGCCATGTTGTTTCTATATCTTTAAATGAAAAACCATTCACAGGCATTTACATAATGTCATCTTGACTTCTATTGTGTGCATGGTAATCCATAAATTATGCCAAGCTAGTGCACCTAAATAATCGTTGAAGACATGAAATAATGGGAATGTACCAAAGAACCTTGCGAGGCACCTTTTTTGTTATTTGATCTGACCGATATCTATTAATATGAAAATTAGGGTATTCTGTTGAAAATTCATGTTGTTTGTGATATAGAATGTGATCATTGAGACATGCATGTATTGTCTGATACTTCATTCCAATTTGATTCATAATGGTAGATAATTCTCAGTATGAATGAGGCAGAATGTTTGATGGTGGTAACAAAAACTCACCTATCAACCTACAACAACAAATATGAATTGTTAATATAGTGAATAGTAATGGTATGATAACAGGGAAGATGACAAAAATGGCATACCTTAGCATATGTGACATTGCTACATTGGATAAATCATTCACAACCTTCAAGTTCACCAACAACACTATAATGGAGAGAAGAGTTGTTTGGGAGCCTTGGTATAGGGGCTTGTATGCCTTATCAAGTATAGGTATATCAAGACCATCTTCATCATCATTATCAGATGTGCTAGTACCATCATCATGATCATCTTGATCAGCTACACCAATACCATCTTCTTCAATCATGTCCTCTGGAAAATTATCAGCTACATTGATACCATCATCTTTAATTGTGTTCTCTACCACAGGATCATCTTCTTCCATGGGAGTGTTATCCTCGGCTTGGATATTCACACCTCCATGTTCCTCCAATTGGAAATCCACATTCACCAATCGATGAAAATTGTTCCCCCCTTAAATGTGACCATGTTGCCTACAATGACTCTGGGCTGTAGTGATTAGAATTCTTTGATTCTTTAAGCCCTTACACTTTTTGCAAGGACAATTACATTTATCAAATTTTCTTTGGAACTGAGACCACAATCTAGCAATTGTCTCATTATTTTGTTTTGGGTTCATATTTCTAGGTGTGGACTTTCTTCACAGGCAATTATTCAGGCTATAAATATACAAAATGTAAACATACAAGCACTAATAGTATCTTGTATATAATCAAAAATAATAAAATATTACAAGATTATACAATATTTACAAATACACACACAAATCATGCTCACTAGATTAGGCCAACCAATTTGCACATTCCTTCCCAAATCATCTTTCCTAATATTTTTCCTCCACCATAATTTGGACTTAGTATTTTAATGTGATTAAGGTTTTTAAGTTCATAATTGGTATCAAATGTATTAGTGATTATCAAGAGATTGATAGTTTGATAGGCATCATTATGAAATCCAACATTGTGACAACAATCATCCATTAAGACAATGAGTCTAAATTCATTAGTAATCATCTTAGTCATCAATTAAAATCCTCACATCATCATCAATTACAATCATAGCATGAAAATATAGGTTCCATTACAATCCTTGCATAGCGTTCATCAAAGTCTCCAACAAATATAGAAGCATCAGGGAGATTCACATTCAGGATCATATTCTCCTTCCTCTATGTCGGATGTGTTCTCTCGTTCTTGAATATATATTTCATAAAATACATCATCAAGTGACAGTTCAAGTGTCTCTTCTTTCCAATAGAGAGCATGTCAAACATGTATCATTGGTTGAGGAGGTGATTTGGGTGAAATTTGTCCTTGAGAGTCTTGAAACCTTGCAAACATCCATACTGGCTGACATTTCCTTGTTCAAGCATGCAACCATTCAAGTTAATAAAATTGATCTAGGTTGTACAGACTAAAATGTCTCACAAACCATCGATTTATCAGATTAGTTTGAGTGGAAAAAATGCTAACTTTAAACAAATGTGAGTAAAAACTAAAATCATCTGGGAATTCATAATTATCAACTAGAAATGGTCC
>MU228119.1:592790-608561 GCA_018584345.1 Thuja plicata | reverse complement strand
ATGTCAACTTGATATCATCTATATGGTCATACACATAATGCCAAAGACTTCAGAGAATCAATGGAATAGAGGTTATGCTTTCAGCAATGCATAAAAGTCAAGTATTCACTAAGTGACAGAATACACCAACGGAGTGCACACCATCGGTAAAGATAGAGATAAAAGTCACAGTGATGCCCAATGAGCAGAAGATAGTATTTCCTGACAAAGCGGAATCAAAGGATGCCCAACGAGGTAAAAATAGTGTTGCCCAACGAGCAAGATCCAATGATTCCTGACGGACGGAGATCCCAAAGCTAACTGAAGAGACACCAATAGAACTGGTAGTTGTCACTGGCGACAAACTACAGAATTGACCGACAGAATAGAGAGATCAGAAAATGACTTAACTAGTTGTTTGATTTGTTTTATTCGACCACAGTTAAGTAAGTGATTTAAAGATGATTTACATAGTTGGCAAGAAGATAACTATGAGATAAATCAGGAGTTAAAGCCATAAATCAATTTGGTTGGATTTTTTTTCACGCCAAGAATCAAGAACCAAGAATTAGGGAATATCATGTCGATTTGAGAGACAAGCATAATTCATTCTCTGTGTGGTCCATAAGCAATCAGATACATGGGGGAGTGAACTGATAGAAGATTCTGAAGAGAAACTGACGAAGGATTAACTTCATGTAGTCCTAATCAATCAAGCTAAGGGAGAGCTAAATAATTTTGCAGACACCGATGAATAGAAAAGCACAACATCACAGAGTAGAAAGAGTTAAGTACAAAGGAAATATATTGATACATTGATCAGAAATATATTGTAAGTAAATAGATCTGAAAATCTACAATTCAGTTGAATTAGAAACAGGTCATTTTGTTTCAGTTTAACCATTGAAGCATTAAGTCTCTTAACAGAGTAAGACTTAACAGTCTTTTGTAACTGAGGTATATCCTAATAGATTACCATAAGGTTGACTCATGATAGTAGCGTCGGTCTTGCATAAAGCCTATTGATAGTCTAAGGAGGCTGATTCAAGGATGGTAGTAAGATTTGCATAAAGCCTATTGACAGTCATGAGACTAATTCAAGGATGGTAGCGTAGATGCTAGATACTAAGTGACAAACTATGTATTAAAAATCCTCTAAAAAGGTCACACTTAACAGTGTGTTTGTAACCTTTAACAGGGTTGGCTCCTAACATGGCTCACTTTAGAAGAGTGAAAATTTGGGGTACCGGTCCCAGTGGTTTTTCCCTTAATAGGGTTTCCACGTTAGAATCCTTATGTTATGTGTGTATGGTTTATTACTTTATTATTTTACATTCTACGTATGCATTTATGGATTAACGGGTATACTCTACACATTTACTGAGTATCGATAAATACAGTTTATTGCTTATCAGTTATCAAGGAGAATAAGGACAGACAAGGTAAACTGACAGATAGTTATTTGTTTCAAGTATTTCAAAGGTATGCATCTTGTTGGGACTTAATAATTTGAGAAGTATTGATTGGTGGATTAAAGTTTAAATTGGATAAAATACTAAGGCCACTGATTCACCCCCCCTCTCAGTTATTACTAACAGACAAGACAACAAAGGTAAATCAGACTCTAGACAGATCCATGATAGGGAAACTCATGTATGTTGTACACACTAGACCAGATATTGCACATGTAGTAGGAATTGTTGCTAGATTTTTTGCTAACCCTAGGGAATCACATATAATTGTTGTGAAAATAATTCTAAGATATCTGAAGAATACTGAGGAATTTGGCTTATGATATAGAAGAGAAGGAAAATTTGAACTAAAAGTGTTTACCAACGCTGATTGGAATGGAAATCTTGATGACCAAAAGAGAACAACTAGAGGAGCATTCTTTATGGGTGATAGACTTGTCACATGGATTAGCAAGAAGCAAGGATGCATCTCTCAGTCTACTGCAGAAGCATAATATGTTGCTGCTGCTACAAACTGCTCAAATATTGCATGGATCAAATAGTTGCTGGAAGGTATGCATATGAAGATCAAAGAACCAGTAGTTATTTATTGTGACAACACCAGTGCAATAAATATTTCCAAAAATATAGTCATGCATGTGAAGACTAAACACATTTCCATCAAGAATCATTACTTAAGAGAACAAGTTCAAGAGAAAGAAGTAATACTTGAATATGTGCAATCAAAAGAACAATTGGATGATATCTTCACCAAGCCACTGCCAAAGGATACATTTGAGTACTTGAGGAAAATACTAGGGGTAAAACCCATGTCTAATAGTTAGTAAAAGGACTGGATGCTGCATCAGCCATATATTATCAGAATATCATTCATGATTGATGCAAGTAGAAGCTGAACTTCAAAGCTACATCTATATATAGAGAGGTATATATCAGAACTAGAGAACCAGAATAGATTGTTATATTGATGATGGATAAGGGAAATTCAAGGAATATATTATGGATAGAAGACATTGTTTGAAAACATGTCAGATATTTGTAAAAATATTTGTTTGGCATTAATGTCAAAGGGAGAGAATGTATCCATATTATCATCAGAAACTATTCATTATCAGATTACTCCAAATAGGGATAGATCATATCCAAAGGGAGAGAATTTGTACACAAAGACAAAGACATCAAAGAATCAGAACAGTCAAAGAGGACACAACACATAATAAGAAGGAACAAAAAGCTGCAAGAATCAAATCTGAGCTAATACATAGCTCACCGGCAGTTAGACATTTTATCGGTTATCAAAACAAACTATTTGGTAATTTGATGAATCTCAACAATTGTATTTCATATTGTGTCAGCAATAGTATAGTATGATAATATAGCATGTTTCCATTAATTCCAAAGGGAGAGATTGATGACATGTCACTGATTAAATGTTTGACTATATTTAGTTGAAGATGATGCAAGACATTAAATCAGTTAATGGTTTGTATTGTCATTGATGTCAACTTGATATTATCTGTATGGTCATATACATAATGCCAAAGACTTCATAGAATCAATGGAATAAAGGTTATTCTTTCAGAAATGCATAAAATTCAAGTATTCACTAAGTGACAGACCACATTGGCAGAGTGCACACCATCGGTAAAGATAGAGATAAAGTCACAGTGATGCCTGACAAGTAGAAGACAGTTTTGCTTGACAAAGTAGAATCAAAGGATGCCCAAAAAGCTAAAAATAGTATTGCCTGACGAGAAAGATCCAATGGTGCCTGACAGACAGAGATCTTGAAGCTAACTAAAGCAACACCGATGGAACTGGCAGTTGTCACCGGTGACAAACTATAGAGTTGACCGACAGAATAGAGAGATTAGAAAATGACAAAATATCTAGCTGGCAGAGCTAAAGGATAGAATTAACTGGTTGTTTGATTTGTTTGATTTGATCATAGTTAAGTAAGTGATTTTTAAAGTTGGCAAGAAGATAACTATGAGATAAATCAGGAGTTAAAGCCACAAATCAACTTGGCTAGATTATTTTTCAGGCCAAGAATTAAGAATCAAGAACCTAGAATTAAGGAATATCATGTCTATATAAGAGACAAGAATAATTCATTCCAAGAAGCAAGCAATCAGATACATTGGAGAGTGAACTGAAAGAAGATGCTGAAGAGAAACTGATGAAGGATTAACTTCATGCAGTCTTGATCAATCAAGTTGAGGGAGAGCTAAAGAATTTTGCAGACACCAACGAACAGAAAAGCACAACATCACAGAGCAGAAAGAGTTAAGTACAAAGGAATTATATTGATACATTGATCAGAAATATATTGTAAGTAAATAGATTTGAAAATCTGCATTTCAGTTGCATTAGAAACAGGTCATTTTGTTTCAGTTTAACCATTGAAGCATTAAGTCTCTTAATAGAGCAGGACTTAACAATCTTTTGTAATTGAGGTATATCCTAACATATTACCAGAAGGTTGACTCATGATAGTAGCACCGGTCTTACCTAAATCCTATTGACAGTCTAAGAAGGAGGTTGATTCAAGGATGGTAGTAAGATTTGCATAAAGCCTATTGACAGTCATGAGACTGATTGAATGATGGTAGCGTAGATGCTAGATACTAAGTGACAACCTATGTATAAAAATCCTCTAACAAGGTTGCACTTAACCATGTGTTTGTAACCTTTAATAGGGTTGGATCCTAACAGGGCTCACTTCAGAAGAGTGAAAATTTGGGGTACCGGTCCCAGTGGTTTTTCCCTTAACAAGGTTTCCACGTTAAAATCCTTGTGTTATATGTGTATGGTTCATTACTTTATTATTTTACATTTCACATAAGCATTTATGGATTGATTGGTATACTCTGCATATTTACTGAGTATCGGTAAATATTGTTTACTGCTTATCAGTTATCAAGGAGAATAAAGATAGACAAGGTAAACTAACAGACAGTTATTTGTTTCAAGTATTTCAAAGGCATGCATCTTGCAGGGACTTAATAATTGGAGAAGTATTGATTGGTGGATTAAATTGGATAAATTTTTGAGGCCACTGATTCACCCCCCCCCTCTCAGTTATTACTAACATGATGGAGGTGGAAAAAATAGTGGGGGTGTACAGAGGAAGGTGGAGACGAAGGAGGAAGTGGTAAGTCTCCTTCTCTAGAATTGAAAAATCTCTCTTTCATGGAATGAAGATATGGTAAGTTCTATTAGATCAGAAAAAAGTAGGTTAAAAAGCATTGCAATTTTTTTTGTTTGCTTGGATAAAGAGTCACTGTCGTCTCGTAGATTTTTTGATGATTAGCTTGCCTCTGTGTGGGGAAAAAAGCTTGGTATCTTTTTTACTTATTGCAAAATGATACAAAAAGGGTTGTTTGTTATTTTTTTTAAAAATCACAACATGCAAGAAAGGGTTTTGAATAAGAAATTTTGGAATGTTAGCCGCTCTTTGTTTAAGGTTTTTCCATGGTCCCCTAAAGGTAACGTCGAGAATGTGGTTGCTAAGTCGGCCCTAAATTGGGTGGAAATTAAAAACTTAAATGTTGAATTTTGGCCATTTATCTCCCAAATGCTGAAACCCATGGCTTCTATTTTACAAATTGAGCAATCTAGGGTTACCCTGCCTCATCTAAATGCTAGGGTTTTGGTTTCCCTAACACTGGAAGTCGATTCCTAGATTTTATCTCTTTGGAATTTGATGGAGAAGTATTGTGTTGGGAGGTTTCAATGCTTGGTAATCTTAATTCATGTTTTCATTGTAGATGTAATGGACATTCTAAAAAATATTTCCCCATATTAAAACATACTCAAAAAGGTAAATTCATTACAGTGCAGTATTCAGATAGTAATGAAAATAAAACTAATAACTCTAATAATGTTAGTGAGAAGTATGATGGTAATAAAGATAGCTGTAATACCCAAGATAACTATGTTCCTAGACCCCCTAAAGCTTTAGTGATTCACCCTAAAGAGAAACCAGATAAACCTAATCTCTCAGTTGATATTTCGGATATGCTAGTTGATATTGTAGACTGAAACATGTTTTCTTCTTTGTCTAATCCGTTGTTCGATGAAGATTTTGAAGTATTTACTACTAAAAATTTTGAGAGTACCAACCCTGCCACCTCAGATGCTCATCCTTCAAGAGGCTCTCCTTTAGTGAATGTTCATAATGAACCTACACCCCCCATGAAGTATAATGCCCAAAAATTAGCCCTGGTTACTATTAACCATAGAGCTGAGGTTATTAAAGCCTCTAGTAAAAATCACCAGCCACCTAGGTTGGAATGAATTTTCTCACTTGAACCCCTTCAAGTTGTTTCCTTTAATAAAGATTTGCAGTTTATAGAAGTTGTGTGGAAGAAAAGGAAGACTAGGGATCATTCTATTTGGTGGGGGGTGTACCTTAATGATAAACCTCTAGCTCTCACTCAGAGATGCTCTCCAAGAAGTTGGAATGAGAAAGGGATATCTCTTATATAGGATATCTTGAAGGATGAGCACCTGGGGTAATTGGAGTTTGTCAGTAATAAATTTAATATCCCTCAATCTTGAAAGAACACCTATACTCTAATTTGTAAAGTAATTAATAATACAATGAAAATAAACATTATTGATTCGGATTCATTTTTAAGAAAGTGTAAGTGGAGTGACGATAATTATTTGAATGCAGCTTCCACTAAACAATTGTATCATCTTATTAAGAAGGATTCCTCTATCATATCACGGGTGACACAGTGCTGGGGGGCTATTAACCCTTTTTTTGATTGGTTGTTTTTCTTTGATTACTTTTGGAAAGCTAAAGCTGAACCAAAAAATATTTGTTTTAGATGGCTCCTCTTGTTAAGAAAACTTGTTGTTGGTCATGTTTTGTCCTCCATTTGTCTAACCCCTGTCATGTGTAGTATTTGTAACTCTGTGGAGAATTTTGAACATCTTTTCTTTGAATGCTTTTATGCTCAAAAGGTCTGGACTATTTTCTTGGGTTCTCCTTGTCTGTGGAACTGCAAACATGGTTTCTCATGGAGTGAAATACTTGCTAGATATGTGGAACTTTTTGACTCAAAGCTTAATTCTTTTTGGTTTACCCTTACTAATGAAGTTTTGTGGACTCTTGGGAAGGACATAAATAGAGATATTTTTCAATAGGAGCAAAGGAAGCTTACTGAGTTTAATTTTAAACTCACACATGTTAATATTATGTCTCAGGTTTCCATGGTTCTCAACATTCCAAAGAGTAGATTCATGATCTTGATGCAGGAAGGCAGCTTAATGATCCACAAAGATGAAGTTTAGGCCACCAACTATGTTGTAGAGAACCAAAGCTTCTTAGCCCCTTCTAAAGTAGATGAACTTAACAATCTGCTGAATAACACCCGACTAGGCACTCTAAGCCAAGGAAGTGACACCATTTTGCACCCTATTCAAAATAAAGAAGTCTCAGCTAAAACACAGGAATTTGCATAGGGAAACTCATGGGCCCCAAGGGAAAATGATACATAGAACACTGGGTGTGAATAGACAACAGTAACAATATTTTAATATTTTGTAAAAGGATGTAAAAGATAATACTCTCTAGTATTTTCAGGATAGTATATAGATAGAATATAAGTTCACTCCCCCAATTTTGTAACTATATATTTTATGGGGGCTGTGTATTCTAGATGCTTGATCCAAGTGGATAGCTGTATTTTGTGTTGAACTATCTTAATAGAAAAAAAGAAGTTAAACAACAATAATTTATTAGTGAAGGGACAATGGATATTTATAGAGAGATGACACTTTTAGGAGGGTTGTGACCATGGAAAATATATAACCTTCATTATAGATTGAGAGATATATATGTTAGTGTTTTACATTAATCATAGTTATTTTTTATGTTAGACTAGATATAAATATAATAAATGTTTAGTTAGTTACAATATGTTGACAAGAATTGTTAATCGTAAGGTAGTTTATATAGGAAACTCAGTGGCATTATAAGCCAATTTACAGTAATGTAACAACAATGCAAATAATTCAACATTTCATTTTTATTATTTTACTATTAAATTGTAACAATGGTTTGATCTTCTCACCATTTTAATATGGTATTAGAGCACTTAATCTCTCTGTCCCCGTGATAGTGTTGTGCGGTGAGGAAATTGTGTGATGAATTTATCAATATACTTTATGAAGATCCATTTTTACGCATACGAATCTACAATTTGAGAAGCAATAAATGTGATTTATTTTTCTATTTGTAATTTTTTGAAGATATCTAGATTCTTTTGATGCACATACCAGTGTGACAGGGGAGGCATTCAATTTTAGAGGAGCACCATTGGAAGAAGATGCTAGTAGGGGTTGCTGAATATGACTTTACATCTGCTAGTTCAATTTTATTCAAAGTTTTCTAAAGTTTTTTCAAAAATTGATGTGGCACATATATTTCATCCATTGCAATCCTTGAGACCTCTTCCTATGTGTGATACACTCCATCGAGTTTAAGGTACCAAAAATGCATTGGAAAATACCATATGTTGAGGTGTATGAGTGAGGATTGGAGATAAGTAGGCATCAATTGGCTCATCTAATACTTAAGAGCATTTTAATTTATTTGGATTTACATTTTTATCACTAGACATAACAAACCCTATGAAAAATATTTACAATCACTATGAGTATTACACAATATCTAAAAGGGAGGTTTGTGATAGAAACTAAGAGCTTATTGATACCGGAAAGTGTTTGAAGTTGTAGATGGTCATAATTCATCATTTTATCATTAGTTTATTCTCAAATTAAGATGATGTTGTTTGTGAATAAAGAAAATCATTGTAGTACTAACAAATTTCTTACAAGATATGTGAGAGAAGCACAAAATGTAGTAGAATAAAATTAGGTATTGCATAGATAAGGGGACATGGGAGTTTATGGCTTGTAAATCTATTGCAATAATATATCGGTGACTATGGAGGATACTAAGAGTGTCAAATTATAGATTGAGATCATGACCAGCCTCTCTAGGCATTACCATAGCACTCAAGCTTGTCTTTGAGGGGGCACATGTGCATTTGGTCATGAAGCTCTATGCTAGCAGTGAGAAGAAGTAGGCAACTAATATCATGGTCTAGAGAAAAATTTAGTATTTTGATGAAACACATGACTCAGATACACAAATTGAGCTCATCAAAACACTGAATAATGTCTCTATTGGGAAGATTTATGTTGAAATAAAAAGGGTCTGATTGGTCAAAAATCTTGCAAAAATAAAGGAAGAATAGGGTCTTATTGCTATGGGGACTTCATGAGACATCAATATTGTGCATCTATATTCTAGAAGATTGGCAGCTCTTTCAATCTATCTTGATAAGGACATATTGTAATATCTTATAAATACTGAAATTATGCATAGAAGGGAAATCATCAGATGACGTCTATGTTTGCACTAGGTGGATACACATAGACCCCAAACCTTCCCTCTCTCCATTATGAAATCTCTTTCTATCTTCATTGAGTGCCAAAATCTATTATGGATTTAACGTGACTATACTTCCAATTATTAGTGCATTTGTCTCTTGACTTTAGTCTATGTCTATTGAAGGGTCTCCTCCCTTTTCCCTATCATAATCCTCTCATCTTCGATTGGTAGCTTGACTCTTTTTTGTTACCACTGTACAAACATTTTTAGTATTAACACTTCCACACACATAGACCAATCAATGGGAGTAATTACTGATGGGAGTTGTGTTCGATGGGTGATGTTACTTAGTCGACACTCATAGTCCATTCTCCCAATTTCCTCCATTACATCAACATATCCCATAAAATCTAAAGCTACAAAAATTGGGGGAGGTGACAAAGAAGATCATAAGAAGTTGATAGAATTGAAGAATACACATGGAAGAAGGTATCAAATGGGATGGATAATGCCAGGGCAGCAACTATAAAAATAACCCTAATCGATCTGTAGAGAATAAAAAAATCTATCTAAAATAGCAGAGAAAGAAATTGAAATACACAATGTAGAAAATAATTTCAAGCAAACAATGACTTACAATAACAATATCAGATGCACAGTCGATCTCTCCTCCCACCCGCAAATGCTTCGATAAACAATGAGTTTCAATTTTCACAACCCGACCATCTATTGCAGAATGACTTTGTTTAAACCTTCCTCTTGCCCGCGCCTAAAACAAAATGAAGTGAGATCATTTGTTTTTTGTTTTTTTTGTTTATATCCTGATTTGGTCAAAATTTCCATAATAAATTTAACTAGAGTCAAAATTTAGACCAAATTGGGACATAAACCAAAAAAAAAAAGAACATCACAAGCCAAAATGGCCTGTGGTCAAAAATTGACCTCAAATGTATTAGTGTTGTGTTGCATCATTTGGGTATACCATTTAATTATGTTGTGTCTCCAAACAATTGTGACCATGATATCTACAGTTATGTTTCTCAGCTGTTGTGATATCTACATTTATGTTTCTCAACTGTCATGTTTATGTGCATGTTCTTTATGTGTTTGGCTTCTCTCCCTCGCATCCAAAATAAGATTTTCCCACTCTGAGTCTAGAATGCACGTGATGCTGCATAGAATATATATGGATAACAGGTGGAGCTGAAAAAATGCACCATGTTACATTTTTTTAAGCATAGAAAGGAGACCAACACTGAAAGAAGAAGTAAGTGGCTACATTTATGTCTCTATAAAGACCCGGTGAAACACTGTTGTGACTACATCATCCAAATAGTGCAACAACACCAGATGTTGTTGTTCCATCTAGTGTTGTTATGACATCATTTCCAAATGAATCATCCATAGAAGTAACCCACCATGCCCATCAACACAAGGCAGTCATGATCAATCATAAGCAATGGAGGGGACATTATCAAGGCCAAATTTATATGGTGTCAAGACTTTTTTTTTCTTTTTTTAGGCTGCAGGAATCAGGTATAGCATCCCTATAAATTGTAGTGCACTGGGTAAGCTTTTTAACATGACTGGTGACATTAGCACGACATGTCCTTGTGTGCTGAAAATGTGACACACTTCTATGAGTCATTATATCCAAGAGTGCTCAAGAATGAGGTCTCAAAGGGTGACTCATAGCTCCCTATTCATGGAGTGCAAGGGTTTGTGATGGAGGCCCTTAGTTTAGACCTAGTTATGCCCATGCAAGTACACCATGAAATGAGAGATTCAAAGAGGAAGAGAAAGAATTCTAGTCTCCATGATCACCAAATATGTATTGCAAATGAGAATGAAAGCTATTCTATATGATAACAATGCATGAAAGAAAACTAATATATATGATAACAATGCATGAAAGGAAATATGCAAGCTAATCTATGAAAGATATATGCAAGATTAATCTATTGAAAGGAAATATGCATCTAAATTAACATAAACCTACTCTAAATGGATTTCCATGAATGAATGAGAGAAGAAGACAAGAAGAAGAAATTGCATGTTTTAAGCTCAAATGCTCAAAATCTCCTCCAAAATTGCTCTCCAAACCTGCAACATAACAAGGATGGAGATCCTGACGACAACTGAAGTCGCACTAATGGAACAGTTAGTTATCATCGATGACTAACTGAAGTGTTGATCGATAGAATAGAGAGTTCAAAAATGACAAAATGCTTAGTTGTCAAGAGCTATAAATAGATTTAACTGATACTTATCATTGTTTTAATCGACTAGATAAAGCCAAGGATAAGTAATGGATTTAATGGTGCTTTTTCCAGTTGGCAAGAAGATCTCTACAAGATAAAACTAAAGTTTTTCTTTAAATCTAATTGGCGAGAATTGTGGATCATGCTAAGAATCAAGAAAGCCAAGAAACGGTGAATCATGTCTATAAAGAGACAAACCAAGTTCATTACGAATGGTGTGGGGTGAACAAGAGAAGAGAAATAGATGTTGAAGAGATTTTGAAGGAGAAGAAATTCTTCATTCAGACCTTATCAACAAGTTGAGGAAAGAGCTAGATTTTGCAGACACCGACAAACAGTGAAACAACACCACAGAGAAAAATAGTGTGGAGAAAAGGTATAGAATTGATTATATTGATCAAAGAGGTAATGCACTTACAATAGATCTAAAAATCTACAATTCAAGTTGTATGTGTGAACATATCACTTTAATGTTTCAGTTTAACCATTGAAGCGTCAAGTCTCTTAACCGAGCAAGACTTAAAAGTATTTTTTAATTGAGATACATCCCAAGGAGTATCAAAAAGTTTGATCATAGAAAGTATCATTGGATATGCCTGATACCTATTGACAGGCCAAGTGAGTGTTTGATCAAGGATGGTAGCATTAGATGCCAGATACTAGGTGACAAGCTATCTTTTAAATCCTCTAACAAGGTCACACCTAATAGTGTGTTTGTAACCTTTAATAGGGTTGGATCTTAACTGAGCTCACTTCAGAAGAGTGAAAATTTGGGGTACTTGTCCCAGTGGTTTTTCCCCTAACAGGGTTTCCACATTAAAAATCCATGTGTTATGTGTTTATGTTTCATTACTTTACTATTACATTTCACATACGCAATTCTGGATTGATCGGTATACTCTAGCTATTTACTGTGTTTTGGTAAATGAAAGACTGCTTATCGGTAAACATACAGAAGAAGGTTTTACAAAGAATTTTGACAAGTAGTGAATTTATATAAGTATTTCAAGGCATTCATCTTGTAGGGCTGAGTATAATTGAAATCTTAAAAGTGGTAATAAGTTGTAAGGGTTGATTTAAGGATTAATTTTTAGACGCCACTGATTCACCCCCCCCTCTCAGTTATTACTAATAATTGGTATCAGATCTTGTGTGCTTAGAAGGGAGGTTTCAAGACCTAAGCTAAATTTCATAAGATGAATAGACGAGATGTGCCTAAGTTGAACAAAGACAACTTTGCTTCATGACAAAGTAGAATAAGACTCCACTTATTAGGTATTGGAAATGATATTACTCAATACTTAGATATTGAATATGTGTTTCTCATAGGAGCACCAATAGTTGAAAAAATGAGAGAGAAGCATGAGCACAACTGCACGATGATAGAGCTTTCTTCCTCACTTTCTGATGCTGAATTTGAAGAGGTCAAAACCTGCAAAATTGTAAAGTAGAGGTGGGACAAATTGATGCTTTTACATGGTGGTGAAAACAATGTTTTGAGAGCCAAGGCAGAAAGCCTTAGACGAAATTTTGATGATCTCAAAATGAAAGAAGGTGAAAACATCACATAGTACATCACAAGAATCAAAGAGGTAGTCAATGCTATCTGAGGAGTTGGAGGTGTACTAGAAGAAGATACAGTGGTACGTAAAATTCTAAGAACCTTACTGCCTACTTATGCTATTAGAGTATCTTCCATACAAGAAATGAGAGCAGTAGCAAATAGAAATGTTACTCTAGATAGTTTGATTGGAAGACTGATTTCATTTGAGATGAACAATTTTGATAATAGTGTCTTACCAAAAATGGAGTCTGCATTCAAATATTCTTTGAGAATAAGTAAATCAAGTCATAAACACACTATGAGAAAATATAGTGATAGTGAAAGTGAAGAAGAAGATCTTGATGAAATTGAAGCACTTGTGGCTAGAAGAATGTAGAGAGGCAAAGGTAAATACAAAGGTAAATTACCACTTGTTTGTTTTAATTGTACGACATTGGACACTTTGCTGCAAGATGTCCCAACAGAAGAAAAGATGACAGAAACAATGACAGGTCATTTGAAAAGAAGTATGACAGAGGTGATTACAGAAGCAAGTGAAAATAAGAAAGAAGAGATACCTAAGACTAAAAGGACAAAGGAAAGAAGGCCAGTTACCTAGCTAAATGCAAAGATAATGACACTAAAATTGAATGTGATGAAGACATCGAGATGGTGTTTGTGGCAGTAAAAGATGATTCAGATGATGATGAAGAAAGGTATGTAGAAATTGCACTCATATCTAAAGTTAGTAAAAATGATGTTTGGATCAAAGATAGTGGCTGCACTCACTATATGAATGGTCACAAGCAAAATTTTGACACTTTTGAATACTATAATGGTGGTTCATTAAGAATGGGTAATGACACACCTTGTCCATTTGAAGGTAGAGGAATCATAATGTTGAATAACCTGATAAAATGTGAAAATGCTTATTGGGTGGATTGAATTATAATCTATTGAATGTTTCTTAGTTGAATAATTTAAGTCACAGAGTAGCATTTTTTAAAAAAAGGCAAAGATCTTCAATGAATCAGGAAATCTGATTGGTACCGGTGAGCAGAAAAAAGGTAACTTATTCTATCTGAATGATACTGACACCATTTTATTAATGGATAGAAATGAAGACATATGGTTGTGACAAAAAATATTGTGTCATGTGAACTTTGACAACATGATAAAGATAAGCAAAAAGAGAAATGTAAGAGGCTTACCGATGATGACTAAGCCCGACAATATCATGTGTAAGAATTGTCAAAAAGGTAAGATGACAAAGTCTAGTTTCAAAAGCAAAATCCATACATCTGATGCCATTCTAGAATTAGTCCATACTGACCTATGTGGAGCTATGAGGACAAAGAGTTATTATGGTGATAGATATTTTATTCTCTTTGTTGATGATTACTGTAGAATGATGATAGTAATATTTCTAAAAGATAAATATGAAGCATTCAAGATGTTTAAATGGTACAAGGAAATGGTAGAGAAACAAAGTGGTAAAGAATTGAAATGCTTAAGATCAGATATATGAGGGGAATTTATTTCAGATGAATTCACTAAATTTTATAATGAGCATGGAATCAAAATACAGGTCTCTACACCGAAAACACCACAAAAAAGTGGAATTGATGAAAGAAGGAGCATATCCATAGTTGATTGTGAAAGGAAATTGATGATAGAGAAAGGCATCACCCAAATCTTCTGGAGAGAAGCTATCAGTACTATTGTTTACACATTGAACATAGTACAATTGAAGAAAGACACCAAGAAGAAACCTTATGAGCTTTGGTATGGTTACACACCTAATGTAAGTTATTTCAAAATTTTTGGTAGTCAATGTTATATCTTAAAAGATTATAGAAATGGAAAACTTGACTCTAAGAGTGATGAAGGAATCTTTCTAGGGTATTCCACCAAGAGCAAGGCTTATAAATGTCTCAATAAAGCCTCTAAAAAAATTGTTGAAAGTGCAAATGTAAAGATAGATGAATTTGTAGAGAAGAATGAAAATGAAAGCACAAAAGAACCAGAGGACTACAATAGGTTTGTTTACAATGAAGAACCTGACACTCTACCTGACCAATAATGTAGAGCTCATGAGCAATAGATCATGGCACCTGAGAATCAGGCTGCAAATACTGACGATTAGGATATTGCTCAAAATGATGCACAAAGTGATGAAGAACAAAATGAAGGAAAAAATGATGATCAAAATGATAGACAAAGAGCTAAACCTATACTTTCTAGATATTTCAGAAGGAACCATCCATAGAACCAAATCATTAGAGACAAGAAGATTGGTATGAGAACCAGAAGTAAGTCTCTAAATACAAGATGTATTATTTGTGATTATGAGTCAAAATATGTCAATGCTGCACTTGATAATGATGAATGGATAAGTGCTATGAATGAAGAGATTGAGTAGATAGAGAAAAAAAAACATGGACACTTGTATCGAGACCAGATGACAAGAATTTCATCAGTACAAAATGGATATTTAGGAATAAACTAAATGAGAATGGAGAAGTCACCACATAAAGCAAGACTAGTATGCAAGGGGTATGCACAAGAAGAAGGAATTGACTATGGAGAGACCTTTGCACCAATTTCTAGGCTAGAAGGAGTGAGAATATTACTTTCTTATGCTGCATATAAAGGCTTCAAGGTATATCAAATGGATGTTAAGTTTGCATTCCTAAATGGAATACTTAAAGAAGAGGTATACATTGAACAACCAGAAGGGTTTGTTGATCCATACAAGAGGGACATGGTATGTAGACTACATAAAGCCTTGTATGGATTGAAACAAGCACCTTGAGCCTAGTATGAAAGACTTCATTCCTATCTTATAAGTATTGGATTTGTAAGGACTAGTGAAAATAGTAATCTTTATTTGAAGGAAGATATTGATGCTAACATTTTGATTACTGAGATATTTATTGATGACATCATATTTGGAGGCAATGATATGCTATGCAAATTGATGAAGGGCGCTCCCCTTAATACCACAAACACATAACAGAAACAGAGAAGCAACAACAATTTGCAAGAACAAAAAATGGGCTTCTTATTATCTCCACAAATGTGGAATTACAAACTTTCAGAATT
>MU228119.1:560065-582641 GCA_018584345.1 Thuja plicata | reverse complement strand
GAAATGATCAAACCTTAGGAAATATTGAAATAATTGAATTAATTACGATTTGATCAAGGAAATTGATTTGAATTAAAATGTTGCAAAGCATTGATTTAGGAATTTGATAAATTGATTTTGTCATTTGGTAAATTGAAGAATGGGGGCCCATAGTCTAGGCAACCATTTTAGGGTGCATACATTTGCCCATCTTTGACTAATGTGTGATCTTTATGAGAACACATGTAGTCAAAGAATGTCATTAAAGTGTGAGATCGATTTGGGATCACAAAACAATCCAGACATGTGATCGACGGACGAGATCACATCAGGACAAAGATAAGCTGATTGAAAAAGACAAGGTCAACACCCCTATAAATAGGTAATTGACATGTCCAAGATAAGAATCTCAAGAAAGGTTGCCCCAAGTGGAGAAATTGATAGGATTGATAAAGCTGAATCAAGGATTGAAGTTTGATATGTACTTACCCCTCATTATAAAAATCAAAATGAGATAGAGGAGAAATAAAAAATTGATAAATTTGATCAAATCGAACTAAAGATAAGGTTCTTGATGTAAGATGAAAGATATAAGGATCAAAGAACCAAGGTAGATCATCAAGTATGAAATATTATGCCCCAAGGTTGAATTAGAAGAAAAGAAGTGGGGTGAAAGCGAATGGAAGAGGTGGAAAGAAATGGAGAGAAGAAAGAAAATTTTCCTTAGGAAAGAGAATGCCCCAAAATCAATCAACTATTTAAGATAGAAAATTTTGATTGAGATCATGAAAGAAGATAAGGAAATGAAGATCTAAACATGACCACAGATGATTAAAAGTCCACAAGAAAGATGAAGGAAACCCTCTCAAAATCATAATGCAGCCTAAAATGCAAACTAACATGAGGTCTAACAATGCAAGCTACATGAAAATGCAAAGGTGTACTTGCAATAGGGAAACTATAACATAGGAATTTGTGTTCATCATTCATTAGAGAATGTTAAGGAACTTATTTTCATCATTGGGCCATTATTAATGAACATCGGAAAATCACACAATCATCACTAGTCACAAGCACAAATATGAAGATATGAATGTGATTTATATCAGATTATAATGTGGAAAGATTCTAACATAAGCATCAAAGACATAAAGGTTAATATGATTGTGATGTTAGCTTACCCAATTTAATGTAGCAAAACCATGCTCGCATCAAGACATAGATGCCAGGATGACTAGAAGAACGGTTGTGCAAAAATAGTCAAGGATGATGCCTCAAATCTCCTAGGTGTGTCAAGGGAATAGAAATAGACACTCAAGAGGTTCAAGACCACACCCACAAGTAGAAATCAAATAAAAACATGCCCCATGCCCCAAGTCCTCTATCTATGCATCCCAGAGAGACTTATTAGACAAGGACACTCAATGAAAAGCAATAACAGTCAACACACAAAGAAAAGATCATGACATAGCTCAAGAATTAAGTGTTGTGTTTAAAAATTTAAGTGTGTTAATTGATACTGAGTTCCAAGGATAAGGATCAAATGCTTGCAAGTAGGTAAGATCACATGACAAAACTGGGTAAGACCAAATTGATAAGTTTTGAAATACACTTGATGTCAGGAGTTGTATTGAAAAATACAGTTGGGGTGGTTTTGAAAAAAAATTGTTTGTGAGACGTCCTAAAGACTAACACATCCAAGAGACCAAGGTTAACATAGGTATGCCCCCTAGACAAAGACAAAGACCAATTCTAGATCGAGGCAACAAGGACAAGGCATGATGGAGAAAGGCTAAGTGTCGAGGACACGTGCTAAGAAATAGGGGTGCAAAGGCCTCAAGTAGCACCCGTTTACAGGTTTTCACCACTTAGATTTTATGACAATTTTTTGCTACCAAGGCGCCTATTTCCAAGTTTTCACCAAGGCACTTTTTCTATTTTTTTTTTAATTTTTTAATTTTTTAATTTTTTTTGTATTTTTGGAATATATAATTTTTTTGGAGATACATCAAAGTCCCTATTGCTAGGTTTTCACTAAGATGATCAATTTTTTAAGACATTTTCTGATTTTTAGAATTTTTGACAATATATCATTTTTTTTGGATTTTTTCAGGGTCAATAATTATGTACAAAAGGTGCCCCAAATAGAATGGGAATCATGGATAGAACTTCAGGTACAAGACATTTATAGGATTAGGGAGCTTCTCTCCCTCTACTGTAGACAGTAAATAAGAACCTGACCTAAAAATTGTTGTAATGATGTAAGGTCCAAACCAATTAGGTTCAAATTTTCCCTTTTGATCTCTATGCTATTGGTTCTTAGGATTTTCACGTAGGACAAGATCTCCCACTTGGAATTCTCTAGGGAAATTTTTTTTGTTGAAGGCTTTGGACATGCACTTTTGATAAACCCTCATATGGTCAAATGATGCTTGACATTTTTTATCTAGAAGTTCTAACTCTTGAAGTCTCATGGCACTGTAGTCTTCATCTGTAACTAGACCTTTGAGGGAAACTCTAAGTGAAGGAATCTCAACCTCCAAAGGTAACACTTCTTTAGCACCATATGTAAGGGAAAAAGGAGTAGCCCAAGTAGGAGTATGAATACTCATTCTATAGGCCCACAAAGCTGTATTTATCTATAAGTGACAATCTCTACCATTCTTACAAATTGTTCTATGTAAGATTTTAAGAATGGTTTTGTTTGATGCCTCTGCTTGACCATTTCCTTGCGGGAAGTAAATGGAGGACCAATGTTGTTTAATCTTGAATTTATTGCAAATTTGTTTAAGGTATTTATTTTTGAATTGACCTCCGTTGTTAGTGATAATCTCGAAAGGCACTCCATATTGATAGATGATATGGTTCAGAATGAATAGAGAGACTGTCTTTCCCAAGGCAACAGAATGTGGGACAACTTCTACCCATTTAGTGAAGTAATTAGTAGAAGTGATAATAAACTTGTGTCTACCTGATGAGTTGGGATGAATCTTCCCAGCAAGATCAAAGGCCCAGCATTGAAATGGCCAATGAGATATAGAAGGAATGAGCTCCCTGCCTGGAGCATGTATCAGGTTACCATGTTTTTGACACTTTTTACATGACTTTGTAAAAGCTACTGCATCAATCTGCATTTTAGGCCAATAGTAGCCCACCCTAAGAAACCTTCAGGCCATGGAAATACCATTGGAATGTCCCCCGCAGATGCCCTCATGGATTGCAACTAACACTTGGTCAGATTCTTCCTTTTCTAAGAATCTAAGAAGTGTTTCCTTCTAGACCCCTCCTATACAAATCACCAATGATAAGGGAATGGCAAGAGGTGTTTTGGGTAAGGTTTCTGCGTTTAGATCGGTTAAAGGTTTCAAGTATAATTCCATCACGAAGGTATGAGTAAATGGCACCATAATGGGATGACTCACGACCAACAAGGGTACAAATGACATGGCTTTATTGGGAGTCATAGATAGGGTGATGTAGCTCTTCCACCAGGAATTCAAATTTGGATTCATGTTGCTCTAACTAAAGGAGTGAAGCAAGTGTTGCCATAGTGTCAGCTACTTTGTTTTCTTCTCTAGGGATTTGCTGAAACATAATGAATGTGAAGTATCATTTCAAGGAATCAACCATTTTCTTGTAAGGTACCAATGTCTCATTTTTTTTTTGATATTCATCTTTAACTTGGTTTATTATCAGTTGTGAATCCCCATAGATGTGTAACTCTGTGATTTTCCATTCTATGGCCATCTTAAGTCTATTTGTTAAAGCTTCATATTTAGCAATGTTGTTTGTACATGGGAACAATAACTTGTAAGACTTAGGAATCATGTACCCATGAGGAGAAACAAATAACATTTTTAATATTTTTACTGAAGATCTATCTTGAAAGTAGCTAGGGAGATGATCAAGTACCTCATCCTTAGGCTCCTCAGAGAGGTTTTCACCCTTGGATACATCATTTCTTTTTACTTTTTTCTATTCTGACACCGCCACATAGTGGTTTTTGCCATCAGAAATCCTATTATTTTGATTTTATTTTCTTTTTATCTTGTGACTAAGGTACTTGATATTTGGCTCTATCATACTAGTAGTCGGTTCACTGGTGGAAGAGACTACGGGTTCAATGACATTCAAGTAATAGGCTATCTCATAATCATTTTGAAAATTTAAGAGCTCAGGTTCTTGATAGCGTTGGGACCAATGAATGAGGTCAAGATGAACAAGAGGAAGGTCAATGAATGGTTCAAGGTTATAAATGTGAATGATATTATCACTGGTGACCGAAGAGTCAGAGTCCATCCAGTATCCTTCTAAGCTACCCAAATAAGGATTCATCCTAACAAGTGAAGAACCATCTACTAAGGCAACAAGTGTGTTCAAATACTCTAATCCTACATGTGAGTCATCAGTTGCCACAGGTTGAGAACTATAAGTGTGGATGACATCAACATCCATGTCAACTGTGGAAGGCTCTAAGGAGTCCCACTCATACTCCTATGAACTTGTGTCTGAAATGTGACTAGGATGTTTACACCATGAGGGTTTGGGACATCTTGATGTGGAAGGTCTAGTGTCATCAAGAGTAGCACCTTCTCTTTCCATTAAATGAACAATATTATTTCATTGACGTTCTCTGAAAGGATCTTCTACATTTGATTCTTTTTCTAAAGTTGCAACTGATGCATGAGTGAATGGAATATCTGAATCTCCCCAGAGGATTTTAGTGGAAGGGACCCAATCTTCACACATGTCTTACTAATTTTTCAAAATAGGTACATATTCTAGTTTATCCTCACTATCTGACTTATCAAGGATAGGAGTAGTGTGCTTGTTGTGATTTGTAAAGCCTAGGCCAACCAACTTCTTAGATTTGCATCCAAAAAGAGCATGATCAAGAGGTTCAACTCTAACATCCAATCTGTGATTAAGAGGGCCATGTTCGAGATAGCCCATTTGTCTAAAAAAAGTATACCCTCATCCATTAACCTTAGGAGAGAGAGAGAAGTTCTCAATGTACATATATTTCTCTTCTCTATAGATCCAATCTCTAACAAATGTCTCTTCTTTCTCATCTTGAATAGGCACCGAGGATTCTACAAATGTGCCAAATAAAGTCATAGCTAAAGAGGAAGGTTTCTTTTCTTGTGAAGGCTTGCCATAAGACTAAGGTGAGACTGGTAACATTGTGAGGGAGTTGAGTTGATACCCCCCCATGCCAAGGTCTATCGAATTAAGCTTGTCTTTACATTCAGCTAAGGTCGCATCAAATTCTTTTGCTTCTCTATTGAGGGGACCATGAGTTCCTGCCAAAATTGAATTAATAGATAAAGTGTTATCCCTAGGTATACAAATATCTATTCCATTGTAAGGGAACTTAACACACTGATGATAGGCAGATGACACTACTTGTATATCATGAATCCATGGTCTACCAAGCAAGATATTATATGCAAGGGGGCCAACATCAACTATTTGAAATAAAAAGTCTTTTTCAACAGGGCCAATCCTAACAGGAAGGACAACCAACCCCTTGGAACTTCTTTCTACCTCATCATAGGCTTTGATGGTGATCCTTTTCCTAGTATCTATGAATTTTTTAGAATAACCCAACTCTTTTAAAAGACTAAAGGAACAAATATTATGCCAAGCACCCCCATCTATCAACACATGCCTAACACAAGTTCTGTGGATCATGACCTCAATATGAAGAGAAATATTGTGTGGGTGGCTCAAAGATTTATCATCATCCTCCAAAAAGGTAAGGTAATGAGGGCTAGCAATATGGTTAACCATGTTCTGGAATTGATCAACATCTAAGTTGTTGGGGACATTTTTTGTGCACAAAGCATCCTTAAGGACTTTCTTGTGTCTCGAGGATAGCTCTAAGAGCTCAAAGATCAAAATCTGAGCTGGGGTTCTTAGCAACTGATTGACAAGATTATAGCTCAACTTAGGATTGACTGCTAGTTTTGAGGTGACATTCTTGGATGGCACTTGCTTAGGTTTACTTGATTGGCTTGAATTGGGTCCTCTAATGACAATGAGACCTTGACTTTGTGTGACAACATTGAGGGCTTGCAATGACACTCTAGAGTTAGGACCCCTTAGCACCATGATGGGTTCTTCATCAAAGATAGGAGGAGAGTCCACATCTAGATCATAACCATAGGGATATTTACCCCTCACCATATTGACATTTTCTTCTACAAATTCAAGCATGTTGATAGTATTCTCCACATCTGTGTAGGTTTAATTGATCTCAACTTTTCCATTCTTAGCTTTAGAGGTTTCCCCTTCTCATACTTGGGAAATGGTTCTTTAAATGCCTTATGATCGGTGTTGGTGTTCAATCCATCTATCTTAAGTTTTCCATTCTCAATAAGATCTTGAATAATATGCTTGAGTTTCCAATAGTTTTCAATGTCATGTCCAGTACCATTATGAAACTTGCAAAAGGCTTTCTCATCCCACCAATGTGGATTAACACCAGGTATATAATGTTTCACGAGATCTTGAGGATGTGCAAGGTTGTTGGCAATGAGCATTTTCAAGACATCCTCATATGACTCACCAAGTTTTGAAAATTGACATCTTTCTTTCTTAGGTCTATCTTGGTATCTTGGCTTGCTCTCTTGTTAAGTAGATGTATTGATTTTCATCACTTGAACATCACTAGATAAGTGGAGCATAGTTTGATCTTTGGGTTGGGAGGAGTCCATAACTCCATCATTAACCACTTGTTTGTTCCTATTCCATTGTGAGTTCTTCCCTTTATCCTTGTTAGAGTTGTTGGTTTTTTGACCATTGTTGTTGTTGTTTCCATGTTTCATCAAAATTGCTTGTTCTTTCAAAACATCCTCAATCCTACATGTGGTTTCAACCATGGTGTCAAAGGAATCAAAAACCATCTTCCTAACTTCATACCACATTTCAGGAACCAAGTTGCTAACAAGGATGCCAATCTTTTCATTTTCAAGAATGGTTGTAGAGTAGCGAGAGCATTGTAGTCTCCACCTTTGCAAGAAAGTGACAAAGGATTCCCCTTGATTTTGCTTTAGGTTGCATAAGTCCAACATGGTGATAGATCTTGAAAGGTTGTATGCAAAGTGTTGAACAAATCTATGGACAAGCTCTTTGAAAGTGTTAAGGGGAGGAGTTATGTTGGTGAACCATTCCATCGCTTGACCCTTAAGACTCCTTGGGAACAATCTCATGAGGTATGAGTCATCTTGATGAAACCAAAAACTTGTGGTATAAAATTAGTGCACGTGATCATGTGGATCTCCATTCCCATCATACTTGTCATATTGAGGGATCTCAACCTTTATAGGGAAGTATTTCATGTTAACACTTTTGTCAAAAGGATTAGGACAAATTGACTCAAGCGAGAATTAATTCTTGGGTGCTAACATATTTTCCATCATACTCTTAAGTTGTTTGATCTCCTCTTCTTGAGATGGCCCTTGCTTCTTAATATTTTTTTCCACATCAAAGTTGTAGGGGACTTTAGCACCCTTGTTAATTAAAATTTCTAGGAACTTGTCTTTGTTTTTCTCTATATATTTTTCCACATACTATTGGAAGAGTGGTTATTTTTGCATTTTCATGAAGTCTTGGGATCTGAGGTCAAAACTTGAGCTACCACCCCCATATTCTGAACCATGATGAGCACATTGTGAAGGTTGTTTTGAGTTCCTAGGAGATGTTTGTCTCCTATAATGATCATGTCTTGAAGCCCTTCTTCCTCTGGGGCTAGGAGATCATGATGGTGTCCTTTAATGTCTTCTACTTCATGGAGTCTCAGGAGGATTGGATGGAGGAGATTTTTTTGCACCACTAAAATGCATGTTATTAAATTGGTCATTAAGTCACTGAGCCAAGAGTCTATCTTGCTCCTCATGGAGGGATTTCTTTTCTATTTCCAAAAAAGTTTGTTCCTCATCTTGGTTCTCAAGTTGTGATTGCTCATCTTGATAGGCTTGCCTCTTACCTCTCTTAGCTCGTTTGTGTGCATCTAGATATGTAGTTGAGAGAAGGGTGAAGATGTTTGACTATTACGAGAGGAACCACCAAATGAAATGGTATCTCTATGTTTTGCAAATATGTCATCAAGGCATTTATCCATGTTTTCCCTCTCTCTTTGGGTCATTGTGTAACTTATATCCATATCCAAGTGAGAAGATGCTAAGGGTGTACCCAACTCACTAAGGTGACTATTGGAATCAAACCAAACTTCTGAGTTGTTAATAGGTGATTGATCAAATATGGGTTCTTTTCCCTTACATTTTTGGTGAGTTTGACCTAAGGGTAATTGGTTAAAGACTACTTGAGGTCATTTTCCTTGATCTACTTGATATCTTGTTGTAACTGGCTTGAAAGGAAAGGTGCTAACTGATAGGATGACCCTAAGAAACATTGGTACCAAACTAGGATAGTAAAGGCATTCACTTGTCCAAAAGAGAGGTGATACGATAGAATTATGCAAGGGGTGTAAACCAACACTACCACAGAGGTGCCCAATGAATGGGTGAATACCCTAACACATATGGATCAGGAGGATGATTTACCCAAGTTATATTGATTGAAATTGAATTTTTATGAAAGTGGATGGACAAGAGATTACGAAAACTCTCCAAGTGTGTTATCAAAGAATCTAAAGGTTTATCTTCTCAACAAGGACAATTTCTAACTCACCAAGCTCCAAGCAAGGTCACTTGTGAAATCAAAGATCAATATTTCAAGAGGTCAAAATGAAAGAATACCAAGTGTACACAAGCTTCTAACAGTGGGGTAAGTGACTTAATTTGATCTGGGATCAACCAAGGAGGACTAAAAATGATAGTATAGAAAATTGGGCAAGTTGATAGTTTGACACTTAAGAATGCAGATTTGTTGATCATTCTGATGTTTGTGTTGATGTTTGGTGTATGTTTTGATGTTTCACTCATGCAAGACACATCAAGAAGATTGTTTTTTTTAAATAGAACAGTCACTCCACAACCTAGGTAAGACAGGGAAATATCTGTTGAATTCCCACTTAACCTGAAGTTCAGCCATGTCTACTCATAGCAAAAAACTTAGAAGCTTGGAGTCATGGGCTCCTCCTTATAGTGCACTCACTTTTCAGGAACACCAAGCTTTGAATCCCAAGGGAATCCTTCCCAAAGGACCGTTGTCTCTACTAAGAGCCATGAAAATGTGGGACATCTTAGTCAGTCTTTGACCTTCTGCGCCAATAGAGAGAGGGTTTTTGGTCACTAAAACAAATTTTGTAGTCAAGGCATCCATTCAGGTGGTTGTGATCAAGTCATTTTCCCAATTACGGGGGCTCTCCCAACCCTTTCAAAGAAAGGTTTTCACCTTTCAAATGTAGGTACTTTAACACATCGCTAGGGTACTAGAGGAGATTTTGGTTGCCACAACAAATTCAAACCTGTCCACTGTGATACTAATGAAAATGACATTTTTTTATATATCAGTTTGGAAGGGCTTGGCTTTAGCTTGTTACTGGTTGGGAAAGCCACTCGCACTGGCTCTATTAAAGCACTTGGGAGGTAGCCACACTAGAATAATTATATGAATTTCTCTTGCACCCAAGATCCACAAAGGCAAGGGGAGAGGATACGTTCATATAATTCTTAGGATTACAATCTAAAAGACACTTCAAACACATAAGAAAATGACAACAATGCTTCTAGATTTTTGATCATCCCAAAAGGGCGAGAGCATAGTTTCCTAACATCATTGCCATTCCTAAAATACCAAAATAGAAGTTCATTTTAGAAGTCTTGCATGTGGGTTCCTATTGTAATAAAACAAAATAAAATGCAAGCACAAAGTTTAGCATGCTATCGCTCAAGGCAACCTGCAAGACGGTTCATTACTAGTCTTTATTTGAGTCTTCTTTTCAACGTCCTCAAAAAATTATGAATTTTTAACTGAAGCTTCTCCGATATGTCGCCAACCTACAAAAACAAATTCAGACCGAAACTCCAAGCCGTTTGGAAGATATGATCAAATATTTGAAAATATAGGGTTTTTGTCTCCAAGAAAATCTATACAAGGGGGTTAGCTCCAAAAATAATCAAAACCAACATGTAAAGGTGGGTTGCCCCATGGTGGGTGCCAAAAATGTGTGCTGAAAATGTGACACAGTTCTATGAGTCATTATATCCAAGATTGCTCAAGAATGAGGTCTCAAATGGTGACTCATAGCTCCATATTCATGGAATGCACAAGTTTGTGATGGGGGGCCTTAGTTTAGACCTAGTTATGCCCATGCAAGTACACCATGAAATGAGAGATTCAAAGAGGAAGGGCAAGAATGCTAGTATCCATGATCACCAAATATGCATTGCAAATAAGAATGAAAGCTATTCTATATAATAACAATGCATTAAAGAAAACTAATCTATATGATAACAATCCATGAAAGGAAATATGTAAGCTAATCTATGAAAGAAATATGCAAGATTAATCTATTGAAAGGAAATATGCATCTAAATTAACATGAATCTACTCTAAATGGATTGCCATGAATGCATGAGAGAAGAAGACAAGAAGAAGAAGTTGCATGGTTCAAGCTCAAATGCTCAAACTCTCCTCCAAAATCACTCTCCAAACCTGCAGCATAACAATAGCATAAAAGTGTATCTCTTCAAATGAGAAGGAGAGGTTTCCTTTTAAAGAGAAATGGAGGTAGAGATCAAGAGGTAAAAAGAAATGAGCAATGGTGGAGATTAAATCTTGGTTGATCCATGTGCTCATATCTTCAAAAGACAAAATCAAAGGCTATGATTAAGAGGCAAAAATCCCACCACTTAGGAATATGTGTGAAGAAAAAGGGGCTTTATTTATTTTTATTTAATTTATTTCCTTTTTCAACACAAAGAGGGATTTAAGTGGGGATTTTATTTAATTAAAAGAGAGATTTTATTTTAATTAAATAAGATTATTTTATTTAATTAAAAAGAGATATTTTAATTAAATAAGATAATATTATTTAATTAAGATAGATTTTGAGTTTCAGTTCATGCCAATAGTCACCTTGATGAGTTGGAGATGGAGGTGCCCTAGCCTGGTTGCAGGTTTGCATGCGTGGGATTTGTGGAAGCATTTCAGTAGCGGGGTAGTTTTTTAATTTTTTGCAGTGGGATTGGTGTCTGCGGGAATTTTTTCTATTTGCTGGCAGTTGTTTTGGTTTTTGTTTTTCTTTCCTGGCTTCAATCTTTGCATGGAAGAGATTTCTATGGCATTAGTTGTGGATCTTTCTCGCATGGACAAGGCTCATAATGGGTCCTCTTCAAGCATGCATGCACAACAAGTAGATACTTTTTATATGAGTGTTGATCCTAAAATGAATAAGGTTAATGGGTGTCTTCCTAGAACCCAAGATCACCCAGTTTTGATTATTTCTCCTAATTTGGTGGAAGAAGATGTCTCATATTGGAGCAGACATGCTCTAATCTGTAAGTTTCTTGGCATTCATATTCCTTTGTCCACTTTGGAAGCTTGGATCCGACATTGTTGGCAGATTGAAGGGGATATGGAAATTATGCTTGCAACAAATAGCTATTTTATGGTTATTTTCTCGAATATGGCAGATCGCAATAGGGTTTTTGAAGGTGGCCCATACTTTTATAATCAGGCTAGATTATTTATTAAACCATGGCATGCAGGTTTTAATTCAGTTGAAGAGATGCCTTCTCGAGTTCCTGTTTGGGTTCGTCTTCCTCGCCTCCCCCTTGAGTTTTGGTGAGAAGATATCTTACATAAAATTGCTAGTCTCTTGGGAAATCCTGGGGTGATTGCTACACAAACCCTTGATAAAAAGGTGATAATCCCAAGAGATAGATCTGAATAATCCCCTACCGGATTCCATGGAAATTTTTTTGGGATCTTCTTCATGGATTCAACAGTTAGATTATGAATCTCTACCTTTTCGATGTCGATTTTGTCATGAGTATGGCCATCTCCTGTGACAATGCCCTAAAGTTTGTAAGGAAGCTCATTCCCCCACTTTGGAACCTCCTCCTCTGGGTAAAGAGGACAAAGGGAAAGCTCCCATGATGGCTAAACCTCAGGGAAAGGACAAGGAAGGATTTGTACCAGTTAAATCTAAGGCTAGAGGACGAGGTCAAAAGAGGACATTCAAGGATAGATAGAAAGATGGAGGCTTTAACAGGTTTGAGGTGCTGGAGAATTCAGATTTGGAAGAAGGAGTCCCACATGTGGTCACTTCTAATTATGTTGGGGTCAGTATGGAGGTTATACCAGTTCTTGAACAAGAACCAATTCAGGCTATTCAAGGACAACAAGTGGCTTAGGTGACTTTAAATAATTCCATAGAGGATGACATTATTTTGGTAGATTTAGCTAAAGAATTTTTAGTTTCATCTCAAAATAAGGGTTCATTTCACAGATTGGGAGTGCAATAATGACCCCTTAAAAAAGGTCCTACTGATAGCTCCTCAAAAGGGTGGAAGACAGACCTTGAGAAGATAAAAATGACTGGAGATCTGTTGGTGGAATCTGGGTTTGTTAAACCTATTGATGCTCACTTTTCTCAAACCCCTCCATGATCATTCTCTCTTGGAATGTGAGGGGTTTGAATAGCACCTGTCATAAAAAATCTATTCATGATTTGATTACAATTCATTCTCCAGATGTCTTTTGTGTTCAAGAGACTAAGGTTTCTATTGAGGTTATGCATCAGTATGCCCCACACATTTGGTATGCTAGTCATTGTCAAAGTATTGGTTTGCAAGGGATTTCTGGAGGTTTGTCTTTGTTCTAGGGCCCTCAAAAGATTTCTCCCCATTGGTGGATTTCTAGTCACTACTCAATCTCTATGGTGGCTATTGCCTTGGACTCTGGTGAGACTATTCTTGTGACAAATGTTTATGCCCCTCTTGACATTCGTGGGAAGATTCATCTCTAGGATCACATTAGGTATGTGCGTTCTTGTGCTCCTTATTTTCCTTGGATTTTAGGAGGTGATTTTAATTCTATTTAAAGTCTTGAGGAGAAAAGAGGAGGTTGGCCTAGGCTTGTCCCTGCTTCTGATCTTTTTCAAGCCCAGGTGGATGTTCTTTCTGTTATTGATGCTAAGCCTTCAAATGGGGTTTTCACTTGAAACAATAGATGGAGTGGTCAGGAAGCTATCTCAAAATGTTTGGATAGGTTTCTTGTTTCTTGTTATTGGGTTGGAGGTGGCTTGATTACAAGTTCTAAAATTATTGATTGGAGAGGTTCTGACCATTGGCCAATTAAGTTCTCTTCTTCTCTTGTTGCACTCCCTAAGAACCCTTCTTTTAGATTCTAGCTTATGTGGCTCCGAGATTCATCCCTTTATGATTTGGTGGCTAAGTGGTGGAGAGAAGGTGGCCCAGCTTATGGCATGGCTATGTTTGTCTTTGAGAAGAAACTTAAATATGTCAAATGTCATCTTAAGAGATGGAATACCTCTTGCTTTGGAAACCTTCAGTCTAGAAAGAGGAATTATCTAGATCATCTTGCAGTGATTACTTGCCAAATCAGGGACTCTGGGCTTACAGAGGCTCTTGGCAGGGTAGAATCCTAGGCTATGCAAGATGTGGAAGAATGGGAACTTCAGGAATAGATTTACTGGAAACAAAAGGCTCGCATTGAATGGCTACAGGAAGGAGATAGAAATACTACTTTTTTTCATCATTCTATTCAGGCTCATCATAACAAAGGGTATATTTCTTCTCTTGTGACAGCAGAAGGACTACAAATTTCCTCTCAGTCTGCTATGACCAAGGAAGCCCTTCAATTTTATTCTACCCTTTTTGCTGAAGATTCTTGGCCTGCAGTTGAGGAGGAGAACTTGATACTTTCTTGCATTCCCCCTCTTATCACCAATGCAATGAATGATTCTCTTATTTGTCCAATTTTGATGTTATAACTTGAAGAGGTTGTTTTTTAGATGAATAAAGGTAAAGCTTCAGGCCCAGATGGATTCCCTGTGGAATTCTTTCAGGAATTTTGGGAAATTATTAATATGGATCTCTTGGAGGTGGTTAAGGAGTCCCTTCAGAATAAGCAAATGCTTCATTCATTGAACTCCACTTTACTGACTCTTATCCCCAAGATAGAAGGTGCTGACAATCTTGACTCCTTCCATCCCATTGCTCTTTGTAATGTTGTGTACAAAATTATCACCAAGTTGATTGCTAAAAGACTCAAGATATGCCTTCCTGTTGTGATTTCGGAGGAACAAGGTGGTTTTGTGGCTGGTAAGCAAATTCTTGATGGTATTGTTATTGCTTCTGAATTTATTCACTCTATGCATATATCAAAAGAAAGAGCTATGTTCATTAAGTTGGATATGGCTAAGGCTTATGACAGAGTCAAATGGAGTTTTCTCCAAAAGATCCTCTTGGCCTTTGGTTTCTGCCAAGTGTGCTTGAACTGGATTATGATTTGTGTTTCTTCAGCTTCTTTTTCTGTTCTTGTGAATGGTGTTCCTTCAGATCCCTTTGGTGCCTCTAGAGGACTTCGCCAAGGGGACCCTATTTTGCCTTACCTCTTTATCATTCTGGCTGAGGGATTGGGCCACTTTCTTAAGCTTCATGCTCACAAGGGTTTGATTCATGGGTGGAAATGGGGTGCTGGCTTGCCTCCTCTTTCACATCTTTAGTTTGTGGATGATACTTCTTTTATGGGACAGGCCCATCTTTAGGAAGATACTTCTTTTAGGTATGCTTTGGATGTGTATCTTGCAGCTTCAGGTTAGAAAGTTAATGAGAACAAATCCTCCATTTTTTTCTTCAATACTCCGGAGGCTATTCAGAGGCGTATTGCTGCTATTTTGAGGTTTCAGATTGGGTCTCTTCCCTTTGTTTATTTGGGTATTCCTCTTACTGTTGGTAGACATCCTAGATCTTCCTGGCAAGTTTTGCTTGATAAGCTATGACAAAAGGTTAACCATTGGACTCATCGTTGGCTATCAACTGTAGCTCGCCTGACTCTGTTAAAGTTGATTATTCAAGCCCTTCCTATTTACAGGTGTTTTGTTCAGGCTGCTCCTATGTATTTTCTTCAGGAATTTGATGCTCTGTCCCATCAATTCCTTTGGAGTGGGAACCTTTCAACTTCTAAATGGAGTCTGGTTAAATGGGAAATAGTGTGTAGAACTCAAAAGGAGGGTGGCCTTGGCCTATGATCAGCTATTTTAAAAGGATGGGTTCTCGCTGCAAAGCTTTATTGGCGTTGGTGTACTAACTAGCATCAACTTTGGGCTCGTATTCTCACCCATAAGTATTTTCCAGATATTGATGTGGTTGAAGTTCACCACTTTCCTCTGGAAGGGAGAGGATCCATGATTTGGAATATGCTAAAGTTTGGAGCTCAGTTGGTTAAAGATGGTCTCTTTTGGATTTTTCATTGGGGATCACATGCTTTATTTTGGCTTGACTCTTGGGATGGGCACCCTCCTATCCTTTCCACTCACCCACAGCTCCATGCCCTCTATCAAAATTTTAGTGCTGCTGGTTGGGACACAGTTGATTTTTATAAGATAGGGTGTGTTAGAGGTTTGGCTCCTTCCTTTCGTTGGAAACACCCTTCTAAATGGCCTCTAGGAGGTTCTGAAGAGAATAGGAAGGAGTTGTTTCAGATTTTGTAGTCTCGTGAGTGTACTACTTTGGTTGGTAATGATGTTCTTGCTTGGGACAATGAGGATTTGTCTGGGAAATTTTTAGTGTCTGCAGGATATGCTGAGCTTCTTCGGCAGACATTGGGGGACATCCAGGTGCCTTGGTGGAAGCAAGTCTGGTACAAGTTTTCCTTGCCCAAATGCAATTTTTTTATGTGGTTGGTGGTCCATAGTCGGTGCCTTACATGGGATAATTTATGCAAGCGTGGCTTCCATGGACCCTCAATGTGTGTTCTCTGCCAGACTATTGAAGAAAATATCTCTCATCTCTTTTTCCAATGCTCTTTCACTAGACATATTTGGAACTCTTGGTGGAATGTGTGGAACCAATCCTGTTGGCATGTTTCCTCACTGGCAGAATTCTTTGCTCGCTGGGATAAGGCTCTTGTGAAGACTTCATTTCTTAAAGTTGCCTAGACTCTTAGACCCTCATTTATTATTTGGCATATCTGGTTGGAGACGAACCATTGTATCTTTAAGGATGAGTTTTTAGAGGTTCCTCACTTATGGTGGAAAATTCTCCATTCTTTGGGGGAAACTATTTCTGCAAAATGTGACACTTCTAAGGCCATGGAACTAGGGGAGGATATTTTCAATAATCGCCTGAATATACCCCCCTCACATTGAAAATTGCTAAGAAAGATGTGTATACATCCCTTGTGAAAGATAAATAGGGTGGGGAAGTGGAGTGCCCCTCCGTAGGGTGATCTTAAAATCAACACAGATGGGTCTTCCAAGGGCAATCCAGGCCCTGCTGGTATTGGTGGTGTTGGCAGAGATAGTACGGGGGATGTTCAATTTCTATTTACAATTTATAAAGGTCATCACAGTAACAACCTGATGGAGGCCATGGATATTTTGTATGCCGTGAAGAATGCTTGTGACCTTGGTTGGAGAAGGCTTATCTGTGAATCTGACTCTCAAGTGGTGATACGCCTTTTGAATCGGCAACATTCTAAAGTTGCTAGTTGGAAGTTAGCTTTGATTGTGGACCGGATTCATAATTTGTGTACTTCTTTGGAGTCTGTTATTTTCACTCATATTCCCAGGGAATGGAATAGTGTTGCTGATTGTTTGGTGAAGTGGGCTTCTGACCATATGTGTAATTGGAACATTGTTGATAAGACTGTTCTTCTGATGGGCTTGTCCCATGAATTTGATCACTTGGTTGATCTTGATAGGGCTATTTGATGCCCTTTCTCTATTTTTTCTTTTTTCTCTTTCAGTTTGAATAAATTTTCACCCCTCCTTTATTTCAATTAAGAGAGATTTTAATTAAATAAGATAAGATTATTTAATTAAAAGAGATTTTAATTAAATAAGAATATTTTATTTAATAAAAAGAGATTATTTTCTTTTAAATAAATAAGATAATTGATGAAATGATCAAACCTTAGGAAATATTGAAATAATTGAATTAATTACGATTTGATCAAGGAAATTGATTTGAATTAATATGTTGCAAAGCATTGATTCAAGAATTTGATAAATTGATTTTGTCATTTGGTAAATTGAAGAATGGGGGCCCATAGTCTAGGTGACCATTTTAGGGTGCATACAGTCCTCTTGTACCACATGGGATGGGGGGATACTAGACCTCGTGACCTCATACTTTACCATAGGAACCTCTCGCCAATCGAGCTAGGCTACCAGACCAGTGTTAAGAGACTCTTGTTAACCCCAATAAGAAAGATTTAATCCCTAAAGACATGAACCAAGATCCTAAAGATTTTGAACTAATTTTGGATGTGAAATACAACTTAGAAGGCACATAAAGTATTTTTTAGGTGTCAGAAGTCAGAAATTCAGGGAGAAATGAAGTAGTTAAAGCTTCTTTGCAAAACTGCCAATTTCAGACAAGTGACATTTCATACTCACTCACTAGATATTTCATATGAACCACTTTCTTTTCAAATAATTAATTCATATTATTTCAGATGAATATAATTGGTTTTTAAAATTTTGTTATATTGCTTTCAGGATTCAACTATGTAGTTTTTGAGTCAAACTCATTAACCCATGTTTTTGAAGACATGTTTTGAAATTAGTATGCAAAGGAAAATAGTTTTGAAACCGTCGGTATCACCATCACCGAAAGACAGAGTCAGTGCAAACTAACAAACAAGCTCAAGCAAATTTGACGACATAGTGCAACCCAAAAATGTCACAAGGGAACCCGACAGAGTAACCCAACTAGAGAAAACCCCATAGAGGAACCTGAAAAGCAGAGTACAGTGCAACCCGACGGAACAAAAGACAGAGGAACCTGACATACCAAAGAGCATCTCGAGCACCATTCTACTGAGAGACAGTTAGAATCCCAAGAAATGTGGATTTTACTTCCACGTCAGATAAAACACTTGTGTTTTATATTTAGCCTTTTAATTAGCTTTAAATCCATTTCTTGAGGAATAAGAAATGTAATTTTAATTGTTTTATTCAGTCTAACTGATTGAAAACATGCAAATTAGGAGATCAAGGTTAAGTTGTAAACCTTTGATCATAGAGTTATCATTGTAATACGTGAAACTCACTTAGGTCAAAATAATTGTATAAATAGATATGTAATCTATTAGAACACATGTGTGTGATGATGAATATAGCTGAGGAGAACATCTATGGATTAGACTAAGAGTTTTATGCAGAAGAACAACCAAGGATGAAATCAGTTATCAAGAACAAAAACCAAGGCTACCAAGCAGAACAAAGGTATTGATCAATCACAATAGGTGATAAATATACTTCTAATATTTATTGGATCCATAATCATAAATTGTAGATTATACATACTCAGGTCACTGAATATTTTTTACTACATTCTAACAAGTATAGAAAATAGAATAAATCCTTGTGAAAGGTGGATTTAACAATCCTTTGTAAATCTCTTAAATGATTGCACACTAAACAGTGTTACTAAAGCTCTTAAAAGAGTAGACCTTAACCAGTCTCTACATAATACTCCTAATAGGGTAGATCATCAAAAGTGATCAAAATTTTAAGCCTTAACCAACCCCTTCCATTCTATAGATAGTGAAGCTTTGTGGGTTTCATCCCCACCACAATTTTTACCTTCTAATAGGGTTTTTCTGCTTTACCAAATCTTGTGTCATGTGTCTATACAGTTCATGAATGTTTACATGCTTATTGAGTTAATGAATTAATATAACATACACAAAGATAAAATAACATATATGGTTGGTAATACAATTGATTACATAAAAGGATTAAGGTTAAGTGATAAAATTTTTGAGGGTGTTAATTCACCCCTCCCCTCTTAGTACACCATTCCATTATTTCCAACAATTGGTATCAGTGATAGATTTCTTAATTGGAAAATTTTAAAGACTTAAGAGAAAAGATCATACAATGGAAAGTTACAAGCTAGACAAGAGTATTGATAATCAGAAGTTAGAGATACAGATCTTCTATGAACAATATAAAGAAGATAGAATCAAGATGAGATAGTTGTTGGATGAAAGAAAGGTTATGTCATCTTGCTTTAGTGAAATAGACTATCATGAGGAAGAAATACCTAATCTATTTGAGTCTTCAGGTTCTACAACTAGCAACACATCAAACACATCTGAAGGGAGTGATAAGGCCAAATTATTGCCTTTATTTTTTATAATTTTAAATACTCTGTTCTAGTTTCTGACAAAACATTTGAAAGCCTAGCCAGCCAAAAATTGTGATAAAGTTCAGATAGAACTGATAAACCATGGGTAGATGTTTGTGACATATTTTGCTAATATTATACATACAGTGTAGTATTTCATAAAAATATCAGAATATATGTTCTAATATCTGGATTTAATTTGATTAAGCTTGTTGCATGAATATTTCCGCATCATAACTAACTTGATAGGAGAGAAAGTGGCTGGAGAGTGGTTGACAGCATTCAAGGAAGATTGTTGAGGACCAACTATGGCGGAGTGATCATCACAGCACCATGAAACATGACTGCTACAATGGAGGAGCCATTATTCTAATATGCGGGGATTTAGTGTTCCTATATTCCCTCTGCACTTTATTATATTGAACTGGTCGCCTGAGCTTTATTACCGACACCGTAGGCTGTTGCATTTCCATCTTCTTCTCTGGCATGTTTTCAGCAAGATTGTTTCTTTTATGTTTTGTAATAAGTGTTTGATCCTCTATATATAGGGATTGGACCGATAGTTTGAAGTTAGATAGGAAAGTTAGAGAAAGAATTTTTTGGCAGAAAAATGTTGTATCTTACAGCAATCTATTTCAAGTTTCATGTATTGTTTCTATGTGATGAGTTTTTGAAATACAATGAAGTAATTCTTGGTTTACATTCTGTGTTAATAGATTAGAAAAAACTGACCAAGGGGGCCCACTTGGGAGGTGGAATAGGTTAGAATAGAATATATTTCATTTCTAGCATTTCTAGCATTTCCATTATTTCAAATAGAAGTTACAATTTCTTCCTGCAGCATTGTACCTTGTGAATGTTCCTGCAGCATCTGCAAGAATAGTTATAATGGATGTTCTAGGTTGAAGTATAGGTTTAAGTAGAGTTTGCAATTTTTAGCATTCATTTTAGTAAGGAGATAAATGTATTATTTTCCTGCAGCACTAGTGTAGGTTTCTTTTATGCATTTTTGCCTTCCTGCAGCATAAGAAGAATGACTCCTTAAGGAACCTAGTGCACATATCGTGCCGACCATTTCAAGTATATGTCCCTGGGTTGACAAGTTAAATGCACCTCATAATGGGAGAAGTAGTCCTTAGATTGAATAAACCATTCCTAAGAAAGGCCTTGAGCATGATTATTCCACACCTATTGTGAGGCAGTTCATTTTTGGTGTCGTTTCTGGGGATGGTGTCAAGCTAGGAACATTTGTGAGTCATTTTTTTCATTCCTAGATTAGTTTTTAGATTTTTATCCCTAAAAATTGCTTCACAAGTGTGAATAATTCAATTGCATGCATTGAAGAGAAAGGCAATGAGATGAATATGACATATTTCTCCCAGCAGAGTCTACTAATTTGAACAAGGAAGTTGAAGAAGTTGAGTTACCCTTTGAAGATGCAAGCCCTGACTTTCCTGCAACATCTTCCTCTAGAGAATAACCACTTGATATAAGTGGCTTTTGACCTTTTGCAGAAATCTTGGCCAGCTTTCTAGATAATTCCATCCCAAATCCACCTATTGTTAACAATCAAGTAGCTAATGCTCCTTTCCAGCAGCAACCCCATAATCAAATACCTCCATTAATGGCACACCTTACTTTGCCATTTAATCTCCCAAGCCTTATAAATAATGCTAACTTAAAAAATATACCCATAGCTGCTCTTCCAAAGTTTTATGGTCTTATAACGGAGGATCCTAACACTTTCTTGTTTGAGTTTGACATACTCTGTCAAAGCTTCGACTATAATATCGATGCCAATAAGCTCAAGTTGTTTCTTGCAACACTGAAAGAGTCAGCATTATGATGGTTCATGGGCTTAGGAGCCAATGTAGTAGGTACCTGGGATGAGATGCAAACGTTGTTTCTGCAAAAATATAAAGATTATTGCAAAGGCAGTGACCCAAAAGGAGATGATATCTTTAGGATGTCTCAAAAGGGAGATGAAACATTGGAGGATTATGTTTCACATTTTTTGTACACAATGCAGAAGAATCCCCAGCATGTACTGGAAAAGGATTCACAAAAACTAGTCTTCTTGAGAGGGGTAAACGAAAACTATCTAGAAGCATTAGAATTGATGGCTGGTGGAGATATATCCCAACCCTCTTGGGATGACCTCAATAAAATATGTTTCAACTACTCAAGGTCAACTGTGAAGAAAGGCAGAGGATACGGACCCACAGTCACAAAAGGGATTGGTTCGGGCGTTTCAAAGCTGGAGATATCTAATTTTCACACAGATTTCAAGCAAGATATTATAAATGATGTAGCTACACATCTTGACACAATGAGTGCTAAGAATAAGCATGTAGAAGCTGAATCACAATTGGTTGAGTACTATCCACACTGTCACAAATAGAAGACTGCGGATGTAAGCTGGTAGCCAACCTGGAAAATCAACATTTGCCAACTGACTACATGAAGATAGAAGGAGACAATGATCAGGTGTTCTTCATTGCTCAACATTGACCATGGGATTCACGACAAGGTATGCCACAAGATCCTCTACAATTTTCAAATTTTAACAATAATCAGTGGCAAAACCAACATTATTAGAACACTTCTCAGTACTCTCAACCCCAGTGGCCAAACCAGTAGAATAACCAGTGGCCAAACCAGCAGAATAACCAATGGAAAAACCCACAAAATAACCAATGGCCTAACTAGCAAAATAACCAATGGCAAAACCCAGAAAATAATCAGTGGCCAAATAAGCAGAATCAATGGCAACCACCGCAAGGAAATTGGCAGAAAACTAATCAATGGAGGGGGCTTCCATAGTGGCCTAACCAAAATTTTGGCTTTCCACAATTACCACCTCCAATGCAACCACCTGCAATAATGCCACCTCCTACAGAAACTAATGCTAATCCAAAGCCAACCCAATTTCCTGCTCAACCACAGCCAAATCCAAACAACAAACAACAGCAACACCAAATGTACACTACTGACACTCAACAGTGCCCTACTTATTCATTAGAGATAGTTGATATCCATTTGAGGTCTGGTACCACACTACCTACACCTGAATATCCTATTATCACAAAAGTTGCAGACACTCCTACAACACTACTTCCAGAAGCCACACTGCCAAATACCAACCAGCCAGTTGATATACCCAGCAGAACTACTATCCACACTCCAAATCCACCCTTTCCACATAGGCTAAACAAAGAAAAACCTATACCCCAAGAGGAAGAAACATTTGATATTATTGAGCAGCTGAAAAATATGAACATTCAAATCCCTCTGTTCCAAGC
>MU228119.1:509143-557130 GCA_018584345.1 Thuja plicata | reverse complement strand
CCTTAAACCCACAGGTGGTGGTAACACCATTTGATAAATGGGGCATGGACTTTATTGGCCCAATAGATCCTCCATCTAATGGGAAGTCATACATTCTGGTGTGCACAGATTACCTGACCAAATGGGTTGAAGTCAGAGAAATGAAGCATGCCAAAGATCATAAAGTTGCTGAATTTATGTATGAAGAAATTTTTACTAGATATGTCATGCCAAGAGAACTTGTTACTGATCAAGGTACCCAATTCAATTCCAATCTGATAATAGAGCTCATGAAGGAATATAATATCAGACATCAAAAATCAAGCCCCTATCACCGCCAAGCCAATGGATAAGAAGAAGTAACAAATTGGGAAATAGAAGCAATCTTAACAAAGATAGTTCATTTGCATCGTCGAGATTGGAGCAGCAGACTATCAGAAGCCGTCTAGGCATATAGAACAACATGGAAGACCACTAGAGGGTTCACTCCATTCAAACTGTTATATGGTAAAACAACAATGCTACCGATTGAATTTGAACACAAAAAATTAAGAACAGCGCTGGAGTTAAATATTGATCTTCCTGCAACACAGAGAGAGCGCTTGTTACATCTCAATTCTTTGGATGAAATGTGCAAGTCTGCCCTGCAGCACATGGAAATTGTCCAAAAGCAAAGAAAATAGTGGCATGATACCCATATTAAGAGTAAGCAGTTCAAAGTTGGAGATTGGGCATTGTTATATGATTCCAGATTCCAAGAGATACCAGGCAAGCTGCAGACATGATGGCTGGGTCCATATAAAATAAGCCATGTATTTACAAATGGAGTAGTCTAGTTGACCACAATTGACCCTATACACTTCAAGCTACTAGTCAATGGACATAGGATAAAATTGTATCACTAGCATAGATGAAAGAATGCTTCCTACAACAATTCAACCAGCCAGTTTTAAAGGATCAACAGGTAACACTTCCTGTAGCAGAGGGTGTCAACCTTCTTCCTGTAGCTCTTCAATAAGAATTCCTTTGAAGCATGACCATAATAAAAACATTATGTTTACATAAAGTTAAAATTCTCCATTCACTTTCTACATTCTTCTTTTTCAACCCATTATATTTCTTAATCTTCCATCCACCCACCTTCCACGTCATCATATTTCTATGCTTTCGATAAAAAGATCATGTGCTGACGCATGCCGTTCGCCGACGCTGTCATTCCACTCTCGCTAATCTTTCTTGGCATGTGTGATGATCAATTAACAAGTATGAGCTTTTCAAATTTATTTCCAATTTTAGCGCATATATTTCATTGGTTATATCGAATACTGCAATAAATGTATCATTGCCACCTTAATCTAGTTCCATACCTTCTACCAAGTCTAACAAGTGAGGACACTTGTCAATATTTTGTAGGGGGCATGGAAGTGTGCCAATTCTTAAAATTTCATTTCTACTTACTCATTAAGATCCACAAATATGTACTTTAGCATTGTCTTAATAAAATTCTAGCTGCCACATCACACAAGTGTCAAGTGTCATACCTTTATTCAAAATAAACCCCTAACTGTCAGACTAGATGTGACCCAGTATTAAAGCCATGACATAAATCTTTCTCTTGCATGAATATCTATGATTCATTCTGTTAAAGTACATTATTATTGTTCATATCAAGAATACCAGAAGAATGTGAAAGAGGGTCTGTGGTTTTACAAGAGATAGTCTGAAATTCAAAAGAGAAGAAGGTAATTATCAACAATAGAGTAGAGGTTGAATTTGGTAAGCACAAATGGGGGGCCAATTGCAGCGGCATGAACCAGTAGTTCATGGTATTTTACTATCTAACATTGAGGCAGTAAGAAGATTTAATGCCTGCGGATGGCTGGGATATTTCTTAAAATTGACGGAGTTTGATGAGGAAGCAGCAACAAAATTTGCAAACAAATTTGATGAAGGCCAAGTGATGGTATGGGGTTTGATAGTTTTTGCAATAGAGGAGCAATTACTGGAAGTAACCCGTTTTCCAGCAGCAGGGGAACACTACCCCAATGCGCATGATGCCAGGTTAGCCAAGGCTCAATTCACCCTACCAGGAGACCCTCCATTGGAAATCACTAAACAGGGATGCAAAAGGATGTCCATTCCTCCACCATATCAGGAGTTGGCTATGCACATTATCAGGTATTTCACCTGTGAAGGATGAGTCTCTAATTTTCATGTGCATCATTTTAAGTTGCTTAGTTATGTATAACATAATATCCCAATGAATGCACCCAATTTTTTGTGTAATATGTTGTGCATTAGTGCCAAAGAAACCCAGAAAGGGAAAGACAACTTTGTTACTCACCATGCCCTAATTAAATTACTCATAGAAAGATCTCTTAGGTATGCCTCCCCTATGGCATGGGCAGAGTTTGTCTATCATAAAACCCTTCAGCCTCAAATTGCCCCTAATGTGCAAATTAGCTAAGATAATGCAGTTTTCCCTGACCCAGTTGCCGAGCAAAGTACCCAAGGGACAGAAACTGAAAATTTACAAAAAAATGTGCCTTTACCCACTCACATGAGAAATATACCTACTACTGCCCAAACAAAAGGAAAATAGAATTTAGTAGGAGAAACTTCAATTCCTGCAGCCGAGCCATGAAACCCTCAAGCCTCAAGAAAGAAGAAAATGAAGTCAGTTCCTGCAGCCACTACTCCTGCAGCAGAGAAAACAAAAAGGGTTAGTAAGAAAAAGGCCATAGAGGTTGAGGAAATCCCTGTAAGAAGAAGTTATAGGATGAGAGGTCAGACTCCTAAAGAACCCACCAAAAGTTAGACCGCTTCCCCCAAACAATTTGAGGAGGAAACTCCTATTCATATTGTTCTGGATGATTATCCTAGCCAGTCTGAGATTCCAAACATTCCTCAAAATCTGGATGAGGAGTGTGAAGCTGAGCCAAATGTATATCAAAATGACCTAGGATTTAGTCATCAGGATGTTCCAACCCATGAGAAAGAAACCCCTATAACTCACTAGCTAGCTTGCACAAGAAATGCTTTAGTTTCCTATAAGTGAACTTGGTTAATAAAATTCTTAGAGCAGTTATCGAGAGAATAAAGGAAGAAGAATAACCAAGATGAAAATAGTGGTCCAATTACTCTGCAAATGCTTCTCTTCCAGTTATATAATAAGCATGTGCTAAAAACCACTCTATGGGGAGAAGAGAAAAAGAAATTGTAGAAAGTAATAGCAGAACAAGGAGAGGAAATTGCAGAATTAAAAGATCAGTTGGAAAGACAGAAATAGAGAATGGAAAATGCCCTTAAGCTGACTAACTAGATAATTTCTTGGAGACCTCCACCTAGGGTCTATACCATCTATCTAAAAGAACAATTCCTCCTATTTTAGTTGATGATGACCCTCAAAGATGTAAACGCAGAGTTCAAATCAGCCCAGGAATTCTATGGTTTATACCAGACACTTCCATCTTGCCAACAAAACCTACTCTGTGAGTTGTATGTGCATAATTTCATCATCCCTATAGAGACTAAATGGAACCCCCTAACTTACATAGGGGATATACACCTAAGGGCCCTGATATCTTGGATTCACAATGAGGCTAACTATGATAGACAATTGGAGAATTATAGAGAACTTGAGAAAATGGAACCCCTACCATTAAGAGAAGAGAGCGGTCAACTAGAATTATTCCTGAGGGATTGGTTTAGACTGACATATGGGAATATTGAAAAGGAAATCAGAGATAAAAATTTTAAACTCAGAGCAGATGTGTATGTAGAATACGACAACATGTCTTATTTTGTCTTCCAAAGAGCCTTAACCGGTGCCAGAAGTAGATGGGGCAGATCATCAGAGGTATTCAAAAGGTCAGAACCACACATCCCCATTAACCTTGAAGCAGCTATACACTGAGCACCAAAATACATATGGCTAGGTAGGAAAATCAGGCAGGAGCTCTGGTGTCCACTCACAATGCAGCCACCCATGCTCCTTTGGCCCTTGTATGACATCAACACTACCAAACTTGACAAGCTACAGGAGGATCACAGAAGGGAAGTGTGGGAAAGAAAAAGAGGACTCTACTACTCCTTCAAAAGCCAGAGGCGAGGAAGAACTAAAGTTGGTGACTTTAGGTCAATTGCCAAAAGATGCAATGCTTGAGCACAAGCATTTGATTAACCAAGGGGCAGATGATAAGGCCAAATTATTGCCTTTATTTTGTATAATTTTAAATACTCTATTCTAGTTTCTGACAAAACATTTTAGAGCCTAGCCAGTCAAAACTTGTGATAAAGTCCAGATAGAACTGATAAACCATGGGTAGATGTTTGTGACATATTTTGCTAATATTATACATATAGTGCAGTATTTCATAAAACTATCAGAATATATGTTCTAATATCTAGATTTAATTTGATTAAGCTTGTTGCATGAATATTTCTACATCACAACTAACTTGACAGGAGAGAAAGCGGCTGGAGAGTGGTCGACAGCATTCAAGGAAGACTATTGAGGACTAGCTATGACAGAGTGATCATCACAACACCAGGAAACATAGCTGCTACAATGGAGGAGCCATTATTCTAGGACACGGGGATGTAGTGTTCCTATATTCCCTCTACACTTTATTATGTTGAACTAGTCACCCGAGCTTTATTACCCACACCGCGGGCTGTTGCATTTCCATCTTCTTCTCCGACATGTTTTCAGCAAGATAATTTATTTTCTATTTTGTAATAAGTGTTCGATCCTCTATATATAGGGATTGGACCGATAGTTTGAAGTTAGATAGGAAAGTTACAGAAAGAAGTTTTTGGAAGAAAACTGTTGTATCTTACAGCAATCTATTTCAAGTTTCATGTATTGTTTCTATGTGATGAGTTTTTGAAATACAATGAAGTAATTCTTGGTTTATGTTCTGTGTTAATAGATTAGTAGAAACTAACCAAGGGGGCCCACTTGGGAGGTGGAATAGGTTAGAATAGAATAGATTTCATTTCCAGCATTTCTAGCATTTCCAATATTTCAAATAGAAGTTACAATTTCTTCCTGCAGCATCGTACCTTGTGAATGTTCCTGCAGCATCTGCAAGAATAGTTATAATGGATGTTCTAGGTTGAAGTATAGGTTTAAGTAGAGTTTTCAATTTTTAGCATTCATTTCAGTAAGGAGATAAATGTATTATTTTCCTACAGCACTAGTGTAGGTTTCTTTTATGCATTTTTCCCTTCCTGCAGCATAAGCATAATGACTCCTTAAGGAACCTAGTGCACATATCGTGCCAACCATTTCAAGTATACATCCCTAGGTTGAAAAGTTAAATGCACCTCATAATGGGAGAAGTAGTCCTTAGATTGAATAAACCATTCCTAAGAAAGGCCTTGAGCATGATTATTCCACACCTATTGTGAGGCGGTTCAGGGAGAATTACAAGCCTAAATAAAATCAATCAACATTTGACTCAACAAGTGAAATCAATGCAAATCAGTCAAGAGACACAGATGGTAAGAATTATTGAAGCTATGAATAATGCTAGACAAGTTGAGAAAGAGAGAACACTAGCAATTGATGATAGGAGGAATATTATTGAAAAGCTACAAGAGAAAGAGTTAGAAATACAAAGACTTAGAAAACATCATCATGAGATCACCAATCAGATTATTCTTATGAGTTAGGAGGCAAACTGAATGAACATAGAACTAAATGGAAAGCTGGAAGCTATTGGTGAGCTAAGAGAAGAAAATGAAAGACTAAAGCATGAGGTGAGAATTCAGAAACAACATAATGACATGATCAAGAGACCTGAAGAAAGCACCAAAAGGATGGATGATTTTTTTGATGGACAAAGAAGATTCAACAACAATACTGGACTAGGGTATACCGAGAATGGAGATTCACCATATCAAGCTGATCCAAAGAATGTCTACACAAATCCAAGACCAAGAAAGTAGTCATGCAATCACTATGGAAAACTAGGCCATGCATCAAATGTTTGCAAGAGAAAAATAAAAGGTATTCCTAAATCCACACCTTCATTCATAGGAATTTGTTATAAATGCAACAAGAAAGGACATAAAGCATATGAATGTAAATCTGAGGTAAAGAAACCAAAGAAGGAAACCTACATGGAAAAATACTTTCCTACTTGCAAAATGCATGGGCACACATCTCTTGAATGTAGGAAGAAGAAAAAGCAAGCATGGAAGCCTAAAGAAAATGAAATTACCTATCAACTGAAAAGAGTCGGTAACTCATATGTTTGGGATTACAATACATGGGTAAACTGCACAACATATGGAAGATTTGGACACATAGATCCAAACTACATGAGAAAATGGATGAGAAAGTATAGGAGCTGGACTAACCTCAAAATGGCATGTTTACAGTGTCATAAAGTTGGTCATCTAAGCTCAGACTGCAAAGACCAAGTGACAGAGACCAACACCTTTTCCAATGGAAACACCATTGAAGACATCAAGAAGATGAGAAACAAAATGTGGAGGAAAGCTACAAACACTGATGAAGCTGGACCAAGAAATGCAATTGGTGACACCTTATCCAATGGATCTAGTGAGATCACCACCCCCACCTAAGATGAACAAGTAAGTATGGAACTGCACTATACTAAGATATACTTTACATCAGTTCCATTATACATAATTAAAAATGCCAAACTAGCATGATTAAAGATGCACTACAGTATTACTTGTTATGATTCTATGAATTCAATCTTGTCGGTTAATACACACTGAAAACATCGCTTAACATACAAAGGCTAAGTTGTCAAAGCATACCGAGAATCATCAGTGTACATGTGAAAACCAAGTTTATCAATACAACCTGAGACTTGTCAGTAATCAAGTAAAAGGCATTGTTGTCTTCACCAGATACCGAGATCCATCAGTAAACATGTGAAAAGTTGAATGAGTTGACACTTGCCCCGAGCATCGCATTTTCACTGAAAACAAAGATTGGAATGTAACCCAAGAAACTCTGTCCTTGACACCTGACAAGTGGGTAGAGCATTAATTACACCACTTGGGGCACCGCCTATAAATAGGGTGATGGAAGAGCTCAATATTCACTAGAAATTTAGAGCAAAGAAGTAGAGTAGAGAAGAGAGAAACCAGAGTGACCAGATTGCATAGCACTCCAAGAAAATTCATGGCATACATATTCCAAATAAACAACAACTATCAAAAGGTTAAAGTAAGTAACAAAGATCATCGAGCTCATTTTTTTGTTTTATGGAAAAGCCCTAAATTTGTGAAATCATGGCAACCACTTCCCATGCAACCAAGATCAAGAATGATAAGGAGAAGAAGGTGAATTTGATAATGAACTCCATTTGTGAAGAACCAAAGTATAAAATCTCTCTAGAGGTTGCTTTGCAACCTGATGAAGATGGTGCGTTCTCCAGAATTCCACCTAGGGTTTTATTGATTGAAGATGTATGTTCCTACACACATTGCAAGATCACCGAGATAGGAGATCTTGAAGTTGATCAAGCTTACAAGAAGCTTTGCACATGTTAAAACATTAAGGAGGAACACAAACACATAGAGGTCAAAGGGCTGACTTGTGCCCTAATATTCCTAAGAGAATTCAAAATTGAGTGGATTTGGGTAGTGTTAAGTAGAGTGCATGACCAAAAGATGTGGCTAGATGAGCCAAAACTAATCACCAGAGATGTGATACATGTTGTTACCGGTTATCCTATAACCAATAAAGAAAAATCACTTAAACATTCTCCTCGACCCAAAATTGAAAAGATGATAAGAGAAGTATGGGATAACAGAGGATTCAAGGTTAACACCATCATCGATCTAGAACTCAAGTTTAGTGCATGTGTACTAGGTTATAAGATATACCAATCCAGCAGGATAAATAGCATAGCATGTGGAGCAGTTGACACTACTCATAAGATTGTAAAGAAAGGTCTACAATTGGATCTATCTGAGCTTCTACTGAAGTGGTTAGATGAGAACATGGGGACAATTAGGTCCACAAAGTCAAATTCATGTAAGTTTGGATCACTTTTAATGTGTACATTTTTCTACTTTCAGAAATTCTTCCCATCCATAGGAAATGTCAACTGGGATACTTCCCAACTAGTGACCATACAAATCAATGAATTCATCAAGTCACTAGGTGACAACTTTGTATCAGTTATGGATGAATACTTCACTAGATTTAAGGAAAGAATGCATAAAATAATTAGGATACCATAACAACTGGTAGAAAAGTATAAGACTGACATTTTATTTATGGTGGACACTGATTACACATATATCAAACCAACTGTACCGAGGATAGCATGGTTGGCACCACTTGACTATGAGGTCAACATAGATCAAGCCACCAATGCTATTGAAGCATTGATTAATGAGCCATTGGACAAATCACAACCGAGGTTTGGAACCTATGAAGAATCCAAGGAAAGAATTAAAATAGGCTTAGTTGTGAAAAATATTGACAGGAAGAAGGAAAAAATGGTCAAGACACTAAAGAAAAAGTTTTTGGTAAATGATGAGGAGTCTGAACAAAATGATGACACCGAAGGATAGTCACCCGTCGGTGAAGAAGAAAATTTGAGTGACTTCAAATCCACAGAGTTTGATTCACCACCACCACCACCAAAAAAGAAACCTAGGACTACTACTACATCTAGGACCAAAATTCAGACAACAATGGATGCACATCCTTCACCGATCAAGAAAGGACAAGTAAGGATATACAAAGGGAAGCCTCAAACATGGAAAAATGCACCAACAAAAAGAAGAAAGTTCCTCAGAACTAAGGAAGAAATAGAGGACACTGAACAGGATGAACAACCTATTAAGAATAAGCTCCCTACCACCATTGATGAGGTATATGCATCAATTATTAAGTCAGGTTCAATAACTGACCCCAAGATTAGAAAATGGCTAACTCTGGACCCCAATACAATTTGAAGATAAGATGCCACAGAACTTATGAATAGATTTTTAGCATGGTGGACATATGCACTAAACGAAGAGAAAAAAAATAAGGGAAAGAGCCCTAGTTTCAGTTATGCCACCTAAATCTAAGATGGAAGAGATTGAAGAAATGATGAAGCAAAATTCCAATAGGTTCTCACCAAAATAAAGAGCCTAAAAAGTGCTACAGGGACATCTAATTGAGCTTGACAGAAAAAGTGAGGATGAATGGAGAAAGATACTTGATGTACCTAAAAAGGACACAAGCCCCGAGCCATAATTAGCTCTTACCAAGGAGCCTCACAATAAAGAAGATTAGGCTAAACCGAGCCTAGAACACATTTTTATAAATGATGGTGAGGATGTAAATGAAGAATCATTGAACACAATAGCTAAGAAGGATATGGACACTGCAGATGAAACATGGCCTGACAATACTATCATTGATATTACTAGAGAAGATCCTACATATGAGATACAAAAAGATGAAGATGTCACTATTATCCCAGACCAAACCAACAAACAAGACACAACTACAGATGCTGCAAAGGTGAATATACCAGGCCAAATGCCACTACTGATACAGGCTATCAATATTATCTCACAAAAGGAGAAGTCACCTAAAAAAGATGCAAGCTTACCCAAGGATAAGGGTAATGATGAACAAAAAGATACAACTGATAAAAAAATGTACTAGATGGAGAACCAAAAGGAACAGATAAAGAGCACAAAGATAAAGGTGAAGAAGAGAAGAAAGATGATGCTACTCATAAGGATACTGAAGGAGATGTTGTAGATAAACCAAAGGTTGATGTGGAGATGTCCACCCCAACTGATAGGAAAATACTGAGCAATAGGGAAAAGACACAACACCACCAAAGCCTTCATCGAGTACATTTGACCAAGCAATGGATCTTTCTATGGTGCTAAATTCAAGTACTTCCCATAAATATCCAAGAAGAAGAAGAAGAACAAGAAAAACAAACTACAAGTTAGACTAGATGAAATAATAGAGATACCAAAATGTGATCCAACTACATTGGATTATGAATCTTTAATTGAGTATGGAGAAATATGTCAGTGAAAATATATGCAAGAAAAGCTTAGGAAGGAGCACAAGGAATCACAAGTGTTACAAATGACAAGGGAAATATTAACATAGATTTTTCCTGACATAGATGTTGATCACAATGCCCCAATCCTTGATCAACTTACCATTCTTACTGATGCCATCCAATTAGAGAATGTGGATGCAAAAAAATAAATTGAAGAACAAGCATAACATAAGTACCAATATAAATTAATAGAGAAAATCAGCCAAGAAGTGGTAGAGAACAAGGTGAAGCTATCTGACAAAGTAAGTGAGTTAGAACCTATCATTTCAGAAGCAATAGCCTTAGTTCAAAAGTTAAGCACATTAGAGGAATTCACTAAGGAAAATAGTGAAAAGATTGCACAAATAGATGTAGATGTAAATTCTAGTGCTCAAAGTCTCTCAACAAAAGACAATGCAATAAAGTTGCATTATGAAAAGGTAATGGAAAATAAGAAGTTGAGACTTCAAATCAAAGAGGCAGAATCAAAGTTTAGAGATGAGGTAACCGAGCTACAGGCTCTACTATTACCAATTCTGACACTACTACAGAAACATATGACAATGGCAAGGAAATTGATAGCCACCCCAGAGATGTTTGTCACCGAAAACATCTATGATATGCATGCCAGGATCACATTAGAGAAAATGGCACTTGAAAAAATTCAAGAGGAATGAGATAAGATGATGGAAGACATAAACAACTCTCATTCCCACATTTTTGACAAGTTGTAAATGATTACATATTTTCCCTTACTATCAAAAAAGGGGGAAATTGATATGTTACTATAACATAAGAAATCGTAACATTTGAAATAAGTGGGGGAAAGATAAGATATTCCTCTTCTATCCCAAGATGCACAAATGAACGATCCAAATTGATTAACCCCAAGAGAAGGATCAATGCACAAATGAATCAACCATTTGGAAATGAGAGTAAGGAAGAAGATCTTAAACTCCCATTTTATGGAAAGGAATGTGTGATAGATTTAGAAAGATTGAAATAAATAGGAGAAAAGTACTAACCTTAAGATATGGAAGATATGAAGAATGCTATTTTGTGAGGTCTATACTTTGTTTCTAGAAAATGTGAAGTATGATCTAGAATAGAAATGTAGAAACGAACAAAACCCAGAAATCATTTTCCGATCCGACACTATCTTGATAAAAATCTTGACCTTGACCCCAAAATGTCATCGTTGACCCCAAAATATCAATCGTGACCCCAAAATGTCACCCTTGACCCCATAATATCAACCTTGACCCCAAAATGTCACTCTTGACCCCAAAAATTTTACCTTGACCTGCACAAGTCCGACAAAAAATCTGTTCATGGATCCCAAAAGTTTGTTGAAAAGGGTATCTAGATCTGAGTTGAAATCCACAGTCCTGAACCTATATCTGCAAGAAAAAGAGGTTTTTTTGTTGGGGGGAGGGGTTTTCCTTGGTCAAACCCTGGTTTTAGAATTAAACTTAAAATATAATTGAAATTGCATGAATGAAACAAAATAAATGAACAAATTCACCTTTCTTATAGAAGTCCTTGTGGCGGATTCGAATCCTTGAATCCACAAGTATGTATGCACCAAATGGATGTAGAATGTAGAATGTAGGATGTATTCAATAAATTTATTGTAGATCTCCAACACCAAATCTTGAATGGGTTCTTGAGTATGAAGAGGCTTGGAAGAAGGTGGATGGAGAGATCACCAAAAGGGCACTATGTAGCTTGAATCCTTCAATGGCCTCCCATGGATCTCTTTGATGAATGCTTGATGATGGATAGATGCTTGACTCAAATATTTCTCCTTATCTTTCTTTAAATTCACTTTATAATGCTTTTCAATTGATCAATTATGCTTAGGCTTGTATAGAGGACTTAGAAGAGCTTCTTGCTTGATTGCTTTTGGTTAGAGAGTCTTAGAGAAAATGGGAGGAGAAAGCTTCTTTTTATACAAATCTAGGGCACAATATTCTAGAGAGGCTGACATAGGAAAATTAACTCCCCATTATACCTATATCCTTAGAAGAGGACCTATATTAAACATAATTTAAGAGTCCTCATTTTGGAACCCAAAACAGTCGACCCAAAAGCGGGAAATTAACTTTTCCAAAGCCTGACATCCGGAAACTGTGAGATCCTAAAATCTGGACCCTGGGTCAAGGTTGAGGTTCACCTTGACCTAGGTCAGGGGTGAGGTCAACCTTTACCTAGGCCAAGGGTGAGGTTGACCTTGACCTAGGTAAAGGGTGAGATCGACCTTGACCCAGAAAGGTTGATTTTGACCCTGAGGTCAAAAATCTCAAATTTCAGTTTTGGATGTCAGAAATAGGCTGGAAAAGTGGGAAATGGGGCAGAATAGGGGAGAAATCCATATCCAAGTCAGAGATTCATTCAAGGTGCTTTAAATGACCTCAAACCACTTACTTGGAAGGCTAAACTGATCTACAATGGAAGTGCTTCCATTTTTCGACTATACATTTAGCCCCCACTTTAGCAAGAGTATGGACTCGATGCAAACTCTTGGTAAAGGAGATCATGAAGAAAAGATAATCTTATTGAAATCAAAAGGGACAAAAGAATCCTTAAGCCCTGAGGGACTTAAGTCTTTATCAACCCTAAGATCACGATAAGAGCGACATCACTGGTCAAAGAGAAAGAGAGAGAGAGGAGTGGTTAGTTTGCCCTGTAAGATGTGTGTATCTCACTGTGAACCACAAAAAGGATAGGATGGCCCACCAAACATGCACTTGATAGTCACCCCATAAAGTTTTGCACCTTCTGGAGGCTTCATGCATGTATGTAGTGTGTCTTCTGATGGCGTTATGAAGTACCCATGGATCCATATTCTTATATCACCATGGAATACATTTGTAAAATGTGTATCTCTTTAGGATTTAGCAACTTATGTGTGTTATCTTCTGAGGATTTAGCATATTGAATTGTAATTGAATGTGTATCTCTTCAGGATTTAGCAACTTATTTGCATTACCTTCTAAGGATTTAGCATATTAAATTGTAATTGAATGCATATCTCTTCAGGATTTAGCAACTTATGTGTGTTTCCTTCAGAGGATTTAGCATGCTGCAAAACAAAATGTTAGAACAAAAATGCATAATATAAAATGAGGGAGGCCATATATATGCCCCCCTCCTTAAGATGGAAAATTACATACTATTTTGACATTTTAAGGAAAGAAAAGAACAAGGATAAATCCTTCTTCAACATCAAGACAATATCCATAGACAACACCCAGTCCAAGCCAATAAGGTCACAACTCCTATGAGGCCATGGAAGCGACAAATGCAAAGAGATATCATGAAAGAAGTGAAAAAGTAACCCTTGTGAGGGATAACACATTATTCAATTTCCAAGGTGAGATATTTACCAATCATGGAAACCCAATGTCAAACAATGAAATAGGTTATAATCAAAGACATAGATCCTTAATGCAAACCAAAATTTTCATGTATGTTGGATATCACATAATAGATAGATACTGCTTAACTAAGGGAAAAGTGAATCCTGAAAAGATAGAGAATAAGGAGATGACATCCTTTCCCCCCAAGAATGGGAACAAGGATGAAAGGGGACCTATTATATCACTCACAATACCATGCAAGACAATGAGCCCCCAAAGATTAGGCTAACATTGTTTACATAATGTGGAGTTCCATAATAGGAACATAAATGTTATTTAGAGAAAATAGGATTGAAATACAGCTCATTGCCACATGATATATAAATAACTTTACTATCAATGAGTTTCCTAATCTTATAATGTAAAGCATTACATTCATTAGTAGAGTGATCATGAAATCTATGATACAAACAAAAAGGAAGAGTCTTCAAGTGTGGACTACATTTCTTTTTGTGTTTAGGTCTAGTAATCATCTTAGCATGAAGGAGTTTAAGAAAAAGAACTTCTTGGTCAAATTCCTTCATAGGTTCATCATGTTTCAAAGTGTTATTTGAGATTTTGCTAACATTGATATGTTTTTGAGGATTAAATCCCAATCCATAAGAATGCTCATGCCCCCCATTCTGTAAGGGCATGTGAATTCCTTGTTTATTCTTACCACATCCTTGACCATGGAATCCTTGTTTAACTAGTAAATGATAACCAGGACAATAATAAGAAGCCATATCAGAAGGAGTCAAAGGAACTTCAGTAGTCACTATGTCATCATTATTAGGTTTTATAGATTCATAGTGGGTAGAAGCAGCTACAAAGTTATTACGAAGGGTATTAGAAGTAGAAGCAAAAATTCATTGTTCAAACTCTCTTTGTGGCTTCATAAAATCAAGATCAGAAACCTTATATTCTCCAATAAAGGTAGGATTAAAATTCAAGGTTCCCTAATCATCTCCAAGAAGAGCATCAGAGGAAGAAGGATTACTATTAGAAATAGGATTATTGTGGGTTTGAATATGCAAACAAGGATTTGGCGCATCATCCGTATGAAGTGTATACACCATGTTGTTGTGAATAAACTTGACTTTACGGTGAAGGGTGGAAGGAACAACATGCATCTCATGCAACCAAGGTCTACCCCAAAGGAGGTTACAATTAAGAGGTCCAGGAATAACATGAAAAGGAGTATTCAGGATGACCAAACCTACTTTGATAGGTAAGGTAATGATACCCAAAGTGTTCTTATCAATGTTATCAAAGCCATGTATAGGATTATTATCAAGTTGAATATTTGAAAGATTGGCTTTAATAAATTGGAGCATGTTCATGCCACAAATATTAAGCCCATGTCCATTATCAATCAAGGTCCTATGAATGATACTCTTATTGATAGTAACAACAACCATAAGGGAATCATATTGATTCTGAACTTCTTTAGAAGGTAAATTTTTGATTAAAAACAATGTCAGGAGGACCCCGGGTAACATGCATGCATTGTAAGAAGGCATTAATGTTCTCTTGGTTAGGAGGTGGAGTGGAAAGAGTTTCTAGAGCTTTCTTCAAGGATTTATGGTAGGTAGGTGAAGTTTGAAGAAGGTCCCATAAAGAAATCTTGGTAGGGGTATTGCGCAATTGGTTTATCAAATCATACTCCATGCTAGCAAGATAGGGTGGAGGAGGAAGAATGGGTTGAGAAGGTGGTAAAGAAGTAGGAACCACTAGATTAGGTTGAGTTTTATTCCTTGTACGATAGGTGTGAGCTATAAAATCTTGATCATTTACAGATTCTAAAGATTTCATAGGTTTACCTTTGATGGTAATGCAAGGACAACCTTTGATAGTCAACAAGGGTTTTGGATAAACCTTTTTAGTTGCTTCAACACTACAAACAGGTTCAGAAGAAGGAAGAAAAGAATACATCCTAGGAGGAGATGAGGTAGGATCTTGATTCTCCATAAGATCATCACTAAGAGGGAGAACATTAAGGTAATTCATATCATTCTCTGCTAATGCCTCATCACTAGAAGGAATCCCAAATGGAGGTAAAGCATCTATAATGTTTTCCTCTTTCTCTAAAATGTCTACATAAGGGGAGTGTGTTTTAGAAAAAGAATCACCATCATGTATGAATATGTCATCCATTAATAAATCACCCTCTTGTATCAAGGCATCTTCACAAGGAGGGGATAAATCAATGTCTTTATCCAAGGGTTCATCCCAAAAAGTAGAATCATCCGCAATGGCTTCATGAGGAAGAGAGTAATAAACATCCAAATCCAAAGGTTCATCCCAAATAGGAGGATTATCATCCTTATCAATAAAGCACATTGTAAAAGGTTTGGAAAATAGTTTAAACAACTTGGGAAACATAATATGGAATAAAGAAATGCATAGAAAATAGATCTAGATTTATCCAAATGCATTAAAATGAAATGTATGATGAAAAATGTAAATGTTTTTTGTATTTTTAAAGAAATTTTGTGATTTTTATTTATTTTTGACATATAAATGCAACATCATATAAGAAATCTATTTTTAAATGCATATAAGATTCAACATAAAATACAAAACTAACACCAAAAAGAAAGGGCTGTCTATTGCGGGTTTACCAAAATGTAACATAAGAAATGTAACATTTTGGAATAAGTTAATTTGAAATAAGTGTGGGAAAGATAAGATATTCCTCTTCTATCCAAAGATGCACAAATGAACAATCCAAATTGATTAAGCCCAAGAGAAGGATCAATGCACAAATGAATCAACCATTTGGAAATGAGAGTAAGGAAGAAGATCTTAAATTCTTGTTTTATGGAAAGGAATGTGTGATAGATTTAGAAAGATTGAAATAAATAGGAGAAAAGTACTAACCTTAAGATATGGTAGATCTGAAGAATGTTTTTTTTCTATTTGAATTAATGGGAAGTAGTACTAAGAGGGGAGGGGTTTATCAGTACTTCTAAAACTTTTAACACCTTTCACAATTCATTATTAGTAATCATTCAATTCTGTATTACCAACCATTACTATTATTCTTTCTTATGCATGTATTGTTTGTTCAAAATATTTAATAATTTTCAACAGTAATAAAAACATTCATGAAAATGATAGACACATAACACAAGATATGATATAGCAGAAAAATCCTGTTAGGAAGTAAAAACTGTGGTGGGGATGGCACCCAAGAAACATCACTATCTGTAGAATGGAAGGGAGTCGGTTAAGGCTTATAATTTGATCACTTCTGATGATCTACCCTGTTAGGAGTATTAAGGTGGAGACCTGTTAAGATATACTTTGTTAAGAGATTTTGCAACACTGATTTAAGTGGGCACTCAGTTATGATATTTACAATAGGACGGTTAAGCCCACCTTTCTTGAAAGGATTTCATTAGTGTACTACACTTGTTAGAATGAGTACAAATTTTTACCTGACTGTATGCAATCTACTATTGTTGATTTATAGATCCATTAAAGCTCTTACAATAATAATATCACCTTAAGTGGTTGATGAATACCTTTTCTCTGGTTGTCGGTAGTCTCTGTTTTGTTCTTGAAAACTGATTTGATTTTGTTTGTGTTCTTCTGGATGAATTCTTTGTCTGGTCTTTATTTTCTCTCCATGGCTACTATCTTCATTGATCAAAAACAATTCTCAATGGATTGAGAACCTATTTATACAAGTATTTGACCTATCTTGGAATTCACATTTTACAATGTTAACTCTCAGCTCTAAGGTTTATAACTTGACCTTGATCTTTAGTTTGCATGTTTTAAAATAGTAAAACTAATTAAAACAATAATGAATACATTGCTTTCTCTGCACATAATGGATTTAAAATAAAATCAAGAAGCTATAAATACAAGTTCAGTGATTTATCTAATGTGGAAAGTCAGATCTACTTTTTGTGGGATGTAACTGACTGTTGGTTCTTGGTCGTCAGTTTGAACTTGCAGTTTGTCGGCGTTCCTTGACTGAACTGTTTGTCAAGTTCCCTATATTTGTTGGGTTCCTCTCTTTTTTTTTCCTTCGGGTAGTACTGTTGTTACTCGTCGGGTTTCTTTTACCTTTTTGTCATCAGATAACACTTAACAGTGTTTGTCAGGTAACCTTGGCATCAGATAGTGTTGTGCCCTATTTGTCAATGTAGAGTAAACCGATGGTACAGATCATGTTTTTCTCTAATTGTACTAATGGAAAAATATAATGCCTTCAATCTCCCCCTTTGACATTAGTATCAAAAATTGATATGTGCATAATACTAAACTCTTTTGGTATGTATACACCATGTTTATATCCTTGTCATAATATGACTCCCCCTAACTCTGTGCATCAGTATAGTATATGTATATGTACATGTATACTATTCATTCACTATATGTGCATTATTTCCCCTTTCTTTTACTATACATATGATTTCCTCCTTTTGACTGAGGTGAGTGCACATATCAAATTCCCCCTTTCTTTGATACTGATGAAAAAAATGTACAACTTATAATATGCCAAAATTGTGACAAAAATGATGTGCAACTTACAATGTGTCAAAAATGTTAGAATGGGTTGTTTTGATATCTTCTAGTGGTTTCTCCCATTGTCCTTTCAACTATTCTATTGTCATTTGTTGCAGCTCTAGTCTTGCGTGCATATCATAAATGTTGTCCAGGACAGACATTTCCAGGGTAGCAATTAGAGTATTTGCCTGTGTCATATTTTGTTGCAGGAGTGTAAGTGTCGGTAAGAGCTTAATTTGGAGCTCATTGACCTCATCTCTATACTTCATCTCTGCAAACTGTATATCTTGTCTCTATTTTCTAGCATGTATGATTTGTTCATTGTGCAATTTAAGTGTTTCTTTTGTCTTGGCTAGACTATGTGCACTAGACTTAAGATCAAAATCTATTTTTGATATCTTGTCAGTATACTCCTGAGTGAGTTGATCTAAAGTGAACAATTTCTTTATTAAGGTAACAACTTCTGATAGAATTGGATCAATTGTACTTACCAATTCATATAGCTTGACCTTTTTCAGTGCCACTTCTTGGATTATTTTCTATGCGAGCTTGAAATCATACTTTTTGTTCAAGTATCTCTTCCATAACCTTCTCAGCATCAGTATTCTAAGATGTTATTGCATTTGTGAGTATGACCAGTTGATCAAGCATTGGATATTTTTGATCAATATCTATGTATGGTACAATCTATTGAAGTATATTTCTTGCTACTTCTAGTACCTTGGCCTCTTTTGTTGTACTCTTTATCTTGTCTCGAATAGATTTTCTTTCACAAAGCTTAGAATATTTTGTCAATGTAGTCAGATCCAATGTTCTTGGATCATAGACTGGAATCTCAATGATTTCATCCAGAGTTACTGGATTCTTATTCTTTCCTTTCCTCTTCTTTGAGATTTGAGGGGATGCAGATGTATGAACTACCATAGCTAGTTCATTTTTTCACTCTAAATTACTTGGTGAAGGTTTTGTAGATGATGCATCTTGTGTCTTCTTCTCAGCGGGCACCTATTAGTTATGTGAAGATATCTCTTTATTAACCTTGGGTGTTTCTACAGAATGTGCTCCTGATTTCTTCTCCAGCTCATCCTTCTTACCTTCTTCACCTTTCTCTGTTGGTTTCTCCCCTATTTCCTTTTGAGTTTATTCCTTATTTTGATTAGTAGAAGTATCTTTCTGATGATTGGTTGCACCTTGCTCTGTAGTTGTATCTATTTTTTCTTTGGATTCTCCATCACCCTTGTCCTCAGGTGTTCTTGTTTCCTTTTCATTTGATCCCTTATTGCCCTCTAGTATGGTTATTGCCTTCATTAGGATAGGCATGTTACTTTGAGTTGTGGCTTGGGCTTTGTCAGTATTGGTATCCTGCTCGTCAGTTAGAGCCTTGTCAATAGTGAAATCCTCATCTTTTTGTATGTTTTCTGTAGGGTCTTGCACTTTTGAGTGCATGATTGAAGTGTCTTGCACTTGTTCATCAGAAATGTCAACTATCTTACCATCTGATGTTTGCAATACTTGATGGCTTTGTTGATCCTTAAGTGTGATAAATATTACATCATCTTTCTTCTTTGGATCATTGTTAGAATCATAGTTAGTGATATCTTGGATATTATCATCCATGACTGTATCTAAGTTAATAGGCTCATCATCACTTTCTTGATTGTCCAGAGCAATATGTTGAGAAATTGCATTATCTGTCTCCTCCTCTTTGTGAGGTATGTTTGTGAGAAGTAATTGTTTTTCACCACTTTTTGACTCTTTCGGTAGATCTAGGAGTTGTATCCATTTAGTTTCAGTCATTAAATCAAGTTCTATAAAAAATTTCTCTAGTTCTTTGTATGCCCTTATTTTGGCTACAAATTTACTTGAGTGTTTCTTTAGTACTTCTTTTATCTCTTCAACTTTGGATTCAGGAGGCATCAGTCTCACAAGTATCCTTTCTCTTGCTTCTCTCCTTGTTTGCAAGACATATGACCACTGTTGGTATGCCCTTTTTCCTAGCTCGTTAGGTATTTGATTTAAAATTTTTGTAGGTGCTTACTTGTTCTTGATCATTGATTTTATGACTGCCTCTTGTATTTTATTCTGATCCTCTGGGTTCAGTGTATGCCATTGTCTGATCTTTTTATCAGTCATTATGCCATGAGTAGTAATGGATTTGGCAGCTTCATCAGCCATTTGATTTCTAAAGTTCTTCTTCACTATATCAGGCTCATCATCTTTAGTGTCATCCAAGTCAGCCTTTGTCCTAACCAACATTTTCCTCTTCTTTGGTCGTGTGGTTTTGACAGTTTGTTCTTGGTCTTTTTGTTGGCTGCTTCCTCATATAAGTCCTTACTTGACCTTTCTTAAGTGGTGTGGTGTCAGTTGAAATAGTTTGACTTCTTTTCCTTTGCTTCTTTGCAGGAGGTGGAGATGAAGGTGTATCAGATTCAGTAGCCTCTGTATCTGATTTCTTTTCTTCTTTTTCTTCACCGATGGTGCCCTTTTCATCAATTTCCTCTTGTTGATCTTGCTCTTCCTCTATGACTGATAGAATCTTCTTGAGATTCTTAACCATTTTATCCTTTTTGTTTATAGTCTTATTGACTTCTAGGCCTTGTTTTATCTTATATTTGGCCTCTTCAGATGTTCCAAACCTTTTTTTTTTCTTATCAAAGGGCTAATTGATTAGTGCCTCAATTACACTTGTAGCTTGATCAATATTGATCTCATAGTCTAATGGTGCTAACCAAGTTGTTCTTGGTACAACCGGTTTGATATGTGTGTAGTTTATGTCTGCCATAAAACATATCTCATCTTTGTGTTTTTCAACTAGCTGTTCAGGAATCCTAGTTCTTTCCATCATCTTTTCCTTGAACTCAAGGAAGTATGCAGACATAACATACTCAAAGTTGTCTCCTAGTGACTTAATCAGTTCACTAATCTGTTGGGTTACCAGTTTGCTAGTGCTTTGTACAACTTTTCCTACTGAAGGAAAATATTCTTGAAAATGGAAAATTGTACACATGATAAGTGATCCAAACTTACATGTGTTCCTCTTTGCAGACCTGATTTTGATCATGTTCTCATCAAGTTGTTTTAATAGGATCTCACACAGATCTATTTGAATTCCTTTTGTTACAATCTTGTAAGTTGTGCTTACTGCTATTGTAGAAATATTGTTCAGTCTGCTAGCCTGAAAGATTTTATACCCAATAACACATGCACCAAATTTTAGCTCTTTGTCAGTGATTGTGTTCACTTTAAGACCTCTGTTGTCTCCTTCTGCATTGGTGAGTTTTGTAACTTCTTTCATGGATGGATTTTTGTGTGCCCTAGGCTTGTTGGTTATCGGATAACCAGTGACAGTGTGAATAACATCCTTGGTTATTTTCTTGGGTTGGTCTAGCCATAGCTTGTTGTCATGCATCCTACTTAAGACTAACCTAATCCATTCTTTTTTAAATTCCCTTGGGAAATGTAGGGAACTGGCTAACCCTTTGACCTCCAAGTGTTTGTGCTCTTCCTTTAGATTTCCTTCGGCATCACATAGCTTCTTAAAAGCTTCATCCATTTCAACATCACCTATTTCTGTGATCTTGCAGTGAATGTAAGAACTAACGTCTTCTATGAGCAAAACCCTAGGTGTAATTTTTGAAAACACGATGAATTCATCAGGTTTTGATGCAATTTCTAGGCAAATTTTGTACTTAGGTTCTACACATGTACTATTCTTGATTAGTTTTACCATATTCTTCTTCTTCTCATTCTTCATCTTAGTGGTTCTTGATGTGGTTGCCATTGTATTTCAAGTATTTAGGGTATTCTCAAAATTAGGGCTTTCTTGATAAAACAATGACAGAGATCTTTTGGTGCCTTTGGTACTTCAATTCACAATAGTGATGAAAGATCTATTTGCTGATGTGCTGAATCAATCTGGGGATGCTTCTGATTTTTGCTCTTTAATCACTTGGTTTTCACTCTACTTTCTCTTCAAATCACGGGTGAAAAATGAAGTTGTCCCGTCATCTATTTATAGACTTTTTGACTTAAGTCTTTGCATTAAATGTTCAACGACTCGTCAGGATGAGAAGACGGGTTTCATCAAGAGGACATTTCAAATCATCATCAGTGAAGACATGATGAATTTGGACAATTGTTAACCATTCCGCTTTTACTGATGGATATCGGTATTCTGTCACGACAACTTCCAAAATTTTCTTGCTTACCGACGGTCATTGGGTTACATTGGCAATTTACCATTTTTACTAGTTGACCGAAAATTTCTGGTAAGTGTTTACCGACATTGTTGCATTCTTAGAATTATAACAAGTAAGTAATATGCATCTTTGGTTGATGAAGATTTTGACTATCTATCAATTCTTATAATGGAACTGATTTAAAATATGACTTGGTATAGTGCAGTTCCATACTTGTTCAGCTCAAGTGGGGTTTGTGGTGTCACTGGATCCATTGGATGGGGTGTCACCATTTGCATTTCTTGGCCCAGCTTCATCGTTTCTTGAAGCTTTTATCTGCATTTTGTCTCTTGCCCTCTAGATATCTTCAATGGTGTTTCCATTGGGATATGTGATTGTTTCTGTCAATCAGTCTTTGCAATCTTTTATGAGGTGACCAACTTTATGATAGTGTAAGCATGCCATTCCAGGGTTTGACCAGCCTCTAGACCTTTTGGTCCATGCTCTCATGCATTTTGCAGTAATTTGACCATATCTACCACATGTTGTACATTTTGTCCAAGTTTTTTAATCCCATACATATTGATTACCGATTCTCTTTAGTTGATAAGGAACTTCTTTTCCTTTTGGCTTCCATGCTTGCTTTCTCTTTTTCTAGCATTCTTCAGATGTGTTCCCATTCATCTTGCATGTAGGATAGTATTTTTCCATGTAGGTTTCCTTCTTTGGCTGTTCTATCTTGCTCTTGCATTCATGAGTCTTATGTCCTTTCTTGTTACATTTATAACAGAATCCTATGAATGAAGATGAGGTGTAGATTTAGGAGTACCTTTCATTTTACCTCTACATAAATTTGATGTGTGCCCTTGCTTTCCACAGTGCTTGCATGTCATCTTTCATCATCTTGGATTTTCATAGACATTCTTTGGATTTGATGATTCTCCATTTTCAGCAAAGCCTATACCATTGTTGTTGTTGACTCTTCATTGTCTTTCAAGAAATTCATCCATTCTTTTATTGCTTTCTTCAACCTTTCTGATAATCTCATAATGTTGTTTCTGAATTCTAACCTCATGCTTTAGCTTTTCATTTTCTTCTCTTAGTTCATCGATAATCTATATTCTTTCAATGAGTTCCACATTTATTCTACTTGCTTCTTGACTCATAAGGATAATCTAATTTGTGAGCTCATGGTGATGCTCAACATGTCTTTAAATTTCCATTTCCTTTTCTTGTAGTTTCTCTGAAATCTTCCTTCTATCATCAATAGCAAGTGTTATTTCTGTTTCATCTTGTCTGGTAGAACTCGTCACATCAATCATTCTTACCATCTGGGTCTCTTGACCAATTTGCAGCATCTTTATTTTCTCTGTCAGATGTTGATTGATCTCCTTTAGATTTTTGATGTTCTCTTCTGATGTATCTGATGTATTACTTGTATGTTATCCTGAAGATTCAAAGAAATCTGGAATCTCTTCTTCTTGATAGTCTTTTTCATTGTTCCGGGTAGCCATACCTTTTCTTTCATCCAACAGCTCTCTCATCTTGATTCTTGCTTCTTTATACTGTTCATAGAACATTTGTATCTCAAGATTTTTATTCTCAATATTCTTATCAAGTTTTACTTCTCCATTGTATGACCTTTTCTCTTAAGCCTTTAAACTTTCCAAGAAGAGACTTAACCCGATACCAATTGTTGGAATTAATGGGAAGTAGTACTAAGAGGGGAGAGGTGAATCAGTACCTCTAAAACTTTTAACGCCTTTCACAATTCATCATTAGTAATCATTCAATTATGTATTACCAACCATTACTGTTATTCTTTCTTGTGCATGTATTGTTTGTTCACAATATTTAATAGTTTTCAACAGTTATAAAAACATTCATGAAAATGATAGACACATAACACAAGATATGGTATAGCAGAAAACTCCTATTAGGAAGTAAAAACTGCGGTGGGGATGACACCCACAAAAATTCACTATCTACAGAATGGAAAGGAGCTGGTTAAGGCTTACAATTTGATCACTTCTAATGATCTACCCTGTTAGTGTAACCACCTAAATTTGGTTTATTCCAACAATGGACCCTATTTTCCCTAAGTATGATCATTCACTCGATTATGTCCAAACGACTCTGTTACTGCTAGGCATAAATCTTTGAATCAATTTAATGTCCTAGGTGATTTTTATCACTGATTTATATTAACTATCATAGCCATACAATTCAAATCAATTTGAACCAATTAAATCAAACCAAAATCAAATATGGCTATAGTATTTAATTATAAAGGAATTAAATAAATCCCTAAATCAAATACCCACTTGCAAAATAACCCATTCCTCTAGCCTATTTAATTTAAAATGGCTATAGTCCCCTAATTATTAAAAAGTAATTTCATTGTTTAAATAATTAAAATCCTATATTTCTAAATGAATTAAATAAGTTTATTTCATTTATTAATATTCCCTCGAACCCCAACCTAACCTATCTCAACCACTTCTAACTTGGGTTCTAACCCTTCTCAACCCATTCACCCATGCTAATCTAATCATAATGCTAAATTCTATCCTAACCTACCTCCTAATGTTGTCACATTCCGTTAAGGAATGCTTAGCAACTCCACCCACTTGAGAAAGTCCACTTTCTCAAGCTGAACTTTCTTAAAATCCATTTTCTCAAGCCATCCTCCCTTACCTCTTTAAGGATTTCATTAATGCCTTATTAATGAAGATGCCTTAAGCCTATGTCTCTCCCATGCCTTATTAATGCCTTGGGCATTAATGCCTCTTACACCTTCATTTATGAGCCTCCTAATTCATAAATGAACCTTGTCCCCCCTCTCTCTCTCCCATTCTTCTATAAATAGAAGCCTGTTTTGAGAGCAAATAAGCCTTTAGATTTAGATAAAATCACATTGTTATGCTGTTGGATTAATCCTAGATTTTCATTTCACTTATTATCTCATGCTAGTTCATTGTTTTAGTTTCATCTTTTAAAGCTAGATTACATGCTTTTTCATCTTTTTAGCTTAAATTTGAATTAAATCCTTCATACTAGAATAGTATTGGTCACTGATTTATAGCATATTCTGAGGGCTAGTATGTTATGAATTACACTCTTTCTAGTTAGAAGGAAATAGGTCAGTTTGAGTGGGTTTTACATGCTTTTCTAACCCTTTTGGACTAATATAATGACCTATTGAGTGTTTGTGTTGTTCTCAACAGGTTCCCGAATACACACGCACATTTCTTGCACCCACCGTGGGGCTCAAATTTTAATTTAGCCTCATTTTCTAACACTTTTCTGGCAATTTGCAGGCTCAGGAATCAGACACAGAATCACATTTAATCTTGTAGGATCGCATCTTGGATACGCCCTCGCATCACGTAAATTCTGAATCACATCTGGGATTTCCCGGATCGTATCTAGTTTGGGCTCACATCTGGTCAGCAAGGGCTCTCATTCAATAAATAGGCTCGTATCCCAGATACTATGTCACATCTAGTGAAATTTTAGGACCGTATCTAGTTTAAAAGCTTGTGCATTTCATTTGACTAATCCTAACATTTTGACAAAGTGGTGGTTGTGGTATTTTGTAGCTTGATAGGTGTTTTCAAGGAATGTTGGAGGTTTTCATCAAGTTAAATTACATAAATGCTAACATGGTTTTACAGGTTGCCAACCCCATCTTGACTTCTATTCATTTGTTTTCCACACTTAAGACCATTTTCTCCACTTGCTAAGACAATCAGATATTATGCTCTTTTCCTCTTGAGGAAAATCAAAAAATCGAACATTGTCTTATCATTTGTGATAAAATTGGGGATAACTGAACACATCGTTTAATTCAATTTGGGAGAGTAAATGAACAAACACAAATCACTAAAATATGTGGGTTAATTGAACAAAATTGTATAATTACTTTTGGAAATCATTAATTGAACAAAACAAAGTATTAAATCATTGTGGTTAATTGGACAAAACAAACTTTCCCTTTTTGTTTTCTTTAAATAGGAATCATTAAAACAAGCTCAACATAGCTTGGGGAAAATAACCTTGTTTATAGTGCTTGAGGAGAAAATGGCATGGACTAGGAGAGTATGCTCTTCTTCTTTTGAAGAATAAAAAATATAGAACTCCTAAGCTCACCAATCCTGGTTACCATTCTTTTTAACAGTAGAGGGCCTACCGGTTGAGGAAAAAATCTTCCGGGAATGACCCAAGTGAGGACAGATCTTACGCCGACCCTTCCAACTCATTATAAATAGTTTCTTCCTTGTAGGCCAAAGCCTTAGAAGACAAAACTGGTTTTGTTCTTGGAATTTTGACATCATTCCTTGAACATATCAGGGTATATATAGAGCGGAGCCACTTGAATCTTGCTTGCGAGACTATATATATTCAAGTACTGATAGGGCTATACGCCTCAATTTTATCTTGTGTAATTCTATGGGGGATAGTTTCGAACAGATTTCCCATTAATATACAACACATTCAACTGAAAGAATTCCTAATTCATCCCTGAAAGGGTGATAATATTTGTGCAAGGCAAAAAGTAATTGCCCCAAGACACTCATCATATCATGCCCTCACTTATGTTTGGAGTCGGCTAATACAGCATCATGACTAGAGCCATTGCGTGCTTGGTGATGGTTGTATTCTGATTAGCATTTGAGTGTGTGCCTAAGTCAATGAGCAAAGATTTTCATCCTCCACCTAGAGAATAGGAAAATATGTGTGTTTGATCCACCCCTTTAACAATGCAAAATTGTTTGACGTGTCAAAAAGATCACTAAAAAGATAAGCTCCTCACAACAATCAATAAATTTTATACCCTGGAGTACAAGTGATTTTCACGCCTACGAATACCTCTTGATGCAATTTGGAAACAAACAAATTCACGTTCCTCAAAAGCAAATTTTTCAAAATGGACCAAAACTAACAAAACCATCATAAAATTGCATCCCATTTTTTCTGAGTCGTATCTGGTATTTAGGATCATATCTGGTGCATTGGATTGTATTTGGTCAAACATATAGTCGCATCCAGTTTTTAGGATCGTATCCAGGATTTAGGATTGAATCTGGTTATGTCAGAGGATCGTATCTGGGAGCTTGCATTCAAGATAGTGGGCATTTCTAGCAGCTTTTCCTAGGAAGTCTTAGTTGTTTTAGGTAACCTTTTTGCTCTTTAGCTTGTCCCTATTGTCTCTTCTAGTCTCCCTACTGTTATTTTTAAAACACTTTCGAAACGTCTACCTTGCATGCTTAGTCAGTCTTTCACGATCAATTCAATATGTGTGGTCTACCCATTCTCTATCAACAACTTGGTTCCCAGCTCACTATCAGGGCATTCTAACCCTCTGACACTGAAATCATTTACATCCACCAACAAACAAAATAGTGACTTCTGCCTAGACACACCCACTTGAACAATCTGGAATCCTTGCTTGCACTATTGGGAAATGCTGACAAAGTTGAGAAATAAACTTCATGGTTAACATGAGATGCAACAAGTACACAACTGAAGAATCAGAAGTACCTCCTAAAACATCACACTTCCAAGGAGAAACTTCTCACAATTCCCTGTTTGATCTTGATTCACCTCAAATGGGTAGCAACACTAATGATTGGAGTAAGGCCTTTGAGGGATATGATGATGGAAAACAAGCACAATCTGTAGGCACGAAGGAGGAAGAAACACCCAGGTTTGAACGTAATCTATTTGGGTCAGATAGTGACGAAGAGATCCCTGAAGATGAATATGAGAAGATTAAACAAAGTAAGAGAGTCCATAAGCTGTTGGAATGAATAATTGGAGATGACAAAGAAAAATACTTTCTCCATTTAGCATCCACGGGTGTCAAATTACCCAAGGATTACGATGTGAATGATCTCAAAGAAAAGGAGGTACCAAACCCCATATCCATCCTTACTAAACAGCTCAATCAAATGCAAACTGAGCTCACAAACCTCAAACAAGAGAAGGATAAACCGAAAACAAAGTACTCTTTGGACGCCATTTGTCCATTTCCTTTCGACAAGAGTATCACAATGGTCCCATTTCCTCCTAATGTGGCAAGACCAAAATATGACATGTACACAAGGGAAACTGATCCACATGACCATGTGAGAGAATTTTTTGCTCTTAGCATTGAGTATATGCATGAACCCACTTACCTCATGTGACTATTTCTAGGAAGTCTAGGAGGAAATGCCATGGAGTGGTTTTCAAAATTGAATCCTAAAGTCAAAAAATTTGAGGAGTTGATGCAACGATTCATTCAGCATTACTCCTACAACATTCAACATGACATCACCATGATGGATCTATGTAAAACCAAGCAGAAAATGGGAGAATCCTTTACGCACTTCCTAAAAAGATGGAGGAAGATCTTTGCATGATATTCAAGAGTCATCCCTGAAATAGAAAAGATGGAGATCTTTGTTAATAATCTCATACCTGAATTGAGCTATGCTCTACAAATGCAAGATTATCCTAGCTTCAATAGGATGATTAAGAATGCTCTCCATATCAAAGAGGTCATGGTCAAAAGGGGGAGATCACTCTTCAAAATGAAAACAAAGGCAGTAGCTCCAACTCCAAGCCTAAATGGTGGAAGAAAAACAAAAATGTTGTTAATGACGGAGTGGTTGATGCTTTCAACATTAATTCTAAAACTGAAGCATTCAATCTTACCAATGGTATGCAAGCAAGTAAGGAGGCTAAAATAAAACCTCCCATTCTCAAAGCCAACAATGATAATGACAAGGGATGAACATGGAATTCAACACCCCAAAGAACATTCACACCTTTGGGGGAACCTCTTGAAACAGTTTTGAAAACATTGGTGGATAACAAAATCCTTACAATTCCCAATTCTAAACCTTGGGAACCAATGGTCAAACCTAGATGGTGGGATGATAACTCCTATTGTGTCTTCCACAAAAACAAGGGACACAAGACAAATAATTGTCTCAAGCTCAAACATGTTATACAAGACCTCATTGAAGGAGGTAAGATCAAGGTGGATGGACACACTACAAATGAGGATCACACAACATTTAATAAACCTTTTCCTAATTATAATCAAGGAGAAACATCTAAAGGGAAAGGTAATGAGATAAACTATACCTATTCCAAGAATGACAATGTGATCAATATGCTCAGTATTAAAAATGAATCTATCAACATGGTCACCATCAAAGGAGCCTCATCCTCCACAAACTCTATAACTCAGAGCCAAGCACAGGTTACAATCAAGGGACCTCCAAAACTGACATCCACACCCAAGGTTCCTATTGTCACTATTCCTAAACCAGGAGCAAAATAGGTGGTCACTATCCCTAGAGAAAAATATGACTTGGTAGACCAACTACAAAGAACTGCTGCCAAAATTTCCATCTTTGAATTACTCAAAATATCCACGGTGCATAGAGAAATCTTAAAACAAGCTCTACACGCTACTAATGTTCCAAAGGATATAGATATAGACAAATTCCAAGCGTTGGTCAATCATATCTTAGCGCCACACTATCTCTCCTTTTCTGAGGAGGATGATAAATCATTGGCCCATCCACACAATCAGCCCCTCCATATCAAAGTTCTTATTCATAAATCCCATGGTAGACACATGTTGATAGATGGAGGTGCCGAATTAAATATCTATACACTAGATCTTGTTAGGAGGCTAGGCCTCTCAGAGAAAACAATTGACTCTAGAAATAAAATAACCATCAAAGAATATGATGAGGAAGAAAGATCCTCCAGAGGTATTATTTGTCTACCCATCAGAGTTGGACTGACTGAAAGAGATGTTATATCTCAAGTTCTGGATCTACCACTAGCATACAACATTCTACTAGGGAGACCATGGATCCATGAGATGAAAGATGTACCATCCACTTATCATTAATGCATCAAATTCCCACATAATGGGATAGAGGTAACAATTCTTGTGGATGCCAACTACACTTGCAATAATATAAAAGTAGGTAGCATGATCCCACACAACAAGGAGGCTATGGACACAGTTGCTCCTAAGACTACCAAAGACATGGTCATGAAAGGCTTTAGCAAAACATTGAAACTTCAAGAAATAGGTATGGGAGAGTACAAGTTGGACCTGAATCCCTCAATGATAGAACTTCCAGTATCACCAAGATCCTATGGAAAACCGTCACCAACATTCACACCTCTTGCAGTCTAGGAACCAGAAGTACACAAGGCTACTGGTATGATAAAGGCATCCACATCTTCTTCAGATAACACAGAAGAGAAGGCAGTCTTAAATTGGCTTTACAAAGGAGAACCAGTGGACTCTGAGGTCAAAAATGTAAAGATATCCCCAGAACAGTATGGAAAGGGATATGATTTCCTCAAACAAATGGGATACAAAGGAAAAGGACCTTTGAATGACACATGACAAGGGATTATTGAACCTATACCCATGGATTTCCACCTCAACAGAGATAAAATAGGATTGGGCTTTAATACTCAAACCAACAAACCTACTTCAAAGAAGAGCCCACCTTCTGAAGCAGGGAGTGATAAAATAGATGAAATAGTATCAGACCCATGGCTTTATGAGAGATTGCTACATATTGGTACAAAGAATCTTGAATATCAAGGAGAATGCTACATACCTAGTTTTGAGGTACCACAAGATCTTCATACTCCTTTGCTAGAACAACCGTCCATTCAAGAGGTAGGAGATACCATAGCTGCAATCACTCAAGAGGAACCCTGGCCATAGAATTTACACCCTAACTAGGGGAAATTGGTCACCATTACACATGTCCTAGATCTACCTCACTTTGATCTACAAGCAGCTAATCGATTCCATCAAATAAACATTGCTGAATATTTGAATAGATCTAATGATGATGTCACAGACTCTCATGACTATGAGTATGAATGGTTATCTATTGCTTCTGAAGAAATTGGGATAGACACAATTCACATGTTTGTAGCTTTCACAACTCCTAGTAGATGACCTAACATCCCTTTTAATGATACTGATCTTCCTAAGGTAGAGGAAGAGTTCCTTCCCCCGATCACTGATGGAGACATTGGTGAATACATAACTCTACGAGAATTTCATAGACTACGAGCGAGAAGCCTCCTTTTACAAAGAGATGATAATGAGTTATCTAAGGATGAGTTGCTAGAGTTTGATCCATATACAACTAAAAATGACCCTTTTAACAACGATCTTTCTCTTATTGATCTAAACATTGAAGATATTAACTTAACAGACCGTGTCATGTCGGTTAACAGTTTTGATGCTAACATGATGCTATCCTACCTAGAATCTAACTCCCTAACATCGGTACTTCCAGACCTCATTGATTGGACTAAAATATATCCTACACCTATGCTTCACTTCCCTCATGACCACTCCCTAGCTTTTTATCTTAATGCTTGTGAACCTCACCCTTCTTCCACCAATGCAAGAAGTGAGAACATGTCACAGGAAGATATCAAGTTTCTTAGTCACAAGCTGAAAAATAAAAAGAAAAAGTGGACTGATGGTGAAAACCACTCTATGGCAGTATCAGATCCTGAAATAGTAAAGAAAAAAGATGTATCCGATGGTGAAAACCTCTCAGAGGCACTAAAGGATGAGACTCTTGATATCCTCCCTGAACACTTTCAGAAAAGATCTTCGGTATTAATTGAACCAACACAGCCAGTGAACTTGGGCACTATTGAATATCCTCAAATAGTTCATTTGGCACAATCTTTATTAGAAGATGAGAAGGTACAATTCACAGAGTTCCTGAAGGAGAAGAAGATCAACTTTGCATGGTCTTATACTGATATGCCAGGGCTAGATCCTAATCTCATTATGCACCACTTATCTATAGCTCCCGGGATCAAACCCATGAAACAAAAACTTAGAAAAATGCATCCTCATGTTGCATTACTGGTGAAAGTAGAATTAGAAAAGTTGTTAAAAGTTGGATTCATTCTGGTCATTGCCTATGCAGCTTGGATCTCCAATGTGGTCCCTATTTCTAAAACTAATAAATCTATTAGGATCTACATAGACTTCAGGGACCTCAACAAAGCATGTCCAAAGGATGACTTCCCTCTACCAAATATTGACATGATTATAGACCTTACAGCTGGCTACCAGATGTATTCCTTAATGGATGGATTCTTGGGTTATAATCAAATCAAGATTTCCCCTGAGGATCAAGAGAAAATTGCATTCACATGTGCATGGGGCACATTTTGCTGGAACGTCATGCCATTTGGGCTAAAGAATGCCGGAGCTATGAAAACCATATTCCATGACATGATGCACAAAAACATGGAAGACTATGTCCATGACACACTGGCTAAATCCAAAGAAAGAGATACTCATATTGCTGATTTGAGAAAGATATTGGATCGAATGGAACAGTTCCAACTCAGGCTCAATCCAAAGAAATGTGCCTTTAGGGTTCAATCAGGTAAGCTCCTAGGATTCATTGTATCAGCTAAGGGAATTGAGGTAGATCTGGCAAAGGTAAAAGCTATTCTAGAGATGACTCCTCCCTGTAATATCAGTCAAATGAGGACGCTACAAGGAAGACTCCAGTCTATCAGGAGATTCTTGTCCCAACTTGCAGATAAGGCACAACCCTTTACTAAGCTACTACATATGGGGGTTACAGTCAATTGGGATGAACACTGTGAAGCCAACTTCAAAGAATTAAAGGCATACCTAGCTTCACCACCTATTCTTATGGCACCTATTCATGGAAAACCTTTACTCCTATATATTTCAGCTACAGCTACATCACTAGGAGTATTACTGGCGCAAGAAGATGAAGCAAAGAAAGAGTGCGCTATCTACTACATTAGTAGGACTCTCATCACTTATGAGCTCAATTATAGAATTATTGAGAAAGCATGCTTAGCAATTGTCTTTGCATCACAAAAATTGAGACACTACATGCTCTCTCATACAGTAAAGCTCATTGCTAAGATCGATCCTCTGAAGTATCTTTTAAGCAGAACAGCATTAACAGACCGCTTGGAAAAATGGGTCCTCATTCTAAGTGAATTTGACATTGAGTATGTTGAATGAGGGCTATCAAAGGACAAGTACTAGCAGATCAATTGGATGATTCACCACTCCAAGATGATGCACCATTAATAATTGAATTTCCTGATGAAACAATCATGCATCTTACTGAACATTCATGGAAGATGTACTTTGATGGGTCATTTACTCAACAAGGATCTGGAGCAGGGGTTCTCTTCATTACTCCACAAGGATATAAGATTCCCAAATCTTATAAATTAATGTTTCCATGCACCAACAACATCTCAGAATATGAAGCGTTGGTCAATGGCCTTAAACTCACCATAGAATGGAAGATCATTGAGTTACACATATATGGTGACTCCCAACTAGTTATCAATCAAATCAATGGGGAATATCAAACAAGAGATGACAAATTTCTGCCCTACAAGCAACTAGTTGATGATTTGAAAAAATACTTTGTCTTCGTCACTTTCCAACAAATGCCCAGATCAGAGAATAGAGCTGCAGATGCTATGGCTACCTTGGCGTCCATGCTGCAACTAGAGGAGCATCAATTTTGCTATGACTTCTTGGTGGAAGAAATATCCTATCCCACTTTTGCCAATCCAAAATACTAGGTAATCTGTGCCTTAAATACTCCAGATCAATCCCGATATGCCAGTATCATTGCCTATTTTTTAGACCAAACCATTTCCACCAATCTATCTAGAAACGAGAAAAGATCCCTGATTAGGACAGCTTCGCATTATGTCCTCATAACCAACAACCTATATCGATGTAGTCTTGATGGTACACTTCTTCAGTGTTTAGAACTAGAAGAGTCTGATCTAGCTTTAAAATATGTCCATAAAGGTGTATGTGGATGACACTCGAATGACTTCTCATTAGCTAAAAAACTACTCAGAGTAGGCTATTATTGGCCTACAATGGAGAAAGAAGCTATTAAATTTTTCAAAGCATGTCTTAAATGCCAGACAGATGGGAACCTCATACATGCTCCTGCCAGAGAATTGATACCTTTCATAACACATTGGCCATTCCAGCAATGGGCCTTTGACTTGGTTGGACAGATATATCCCAACTCTTCAAATGGACACAAGTTCATCATTACGACCACTGAGTATTTCACAAAGTGGGTCGAAGATGTGCTGCTAATCAAAGCCACTGGCAAGCAGGTGGCTATGTTCATTCTAAACTACATTATTTTTAGATATGGGATACCCTCTTCAATTGTAGTAGACAATGGGGGCCAATTTAAAAACCAAGACATTGATGACCTCTGTGAACAATTTCACATTACTCAACATTTCTCTTCGGTCTATTATCCTCAAGGTAATGGACAGGCCGAGGCATCAAACAAAAATATTCTCAAAATCCTACACAGAATTGTGAGCAAGTCTGGCAGAGACTGGCATCTACAACTCAATCCAGCACTACGGGCCTATAGAACAAGCATCAGAAAACCAACTAGAGCCATGCCATTTTCTCTAGTCTATGGTTTTGAGGCAGTACTACCTATTAAGGTTGAAATCCCATCTTTGCGGATATCTTTACAAGGACTGTTACTAATGAGAAATACCGCATTGATCGGGTCAATTCTCTGGACCTACTAGACGAGTACAGACAACAAATGTTCAATCACCTCAAAGTGTACCAAGCAAGAATGTCCAAAGCTTATAACAAGAAGGTTAAACCATGCAAGTTTGAGGTGGGAGACCTTGTTCTGAAAGAGAATCCTAAAAACTAGCCCAACAGAGAGTAGAAAGGAAAATTTGAACCTAACTAGTTGGGACCTTATGTTATCACTGCTACTTTTGGGACTAGAGCTTATCAATTAGCTACACTTGAGGGAGATGTTCTTCCAGATCCTATCAACACTCTACATTTGAAGCGATTCTATGCTTAATGTTTGGCTAGCAGAGCCTGTACAACAAAAATTTCTTGGAAAACACCAAAAACATTCAGAAAATTGATCTTGAAGAAATCCAAAAATAGTGGAAAAGGTCCTTCAAAATGGGTATCCTTAGTGAGAACCTGGTAAACAGGCACCTTGATACTAAAAAAACATTCAAAAATGAAAAAATAGAAAAAAAAAATTGAAAAAGAAAAAGTGCCTTAATGAGCACCTGGTAAAACAGACATCTTGGTAGCAAAAAGAAAGAAAAAGATCTTGCCAAGTGGTGAAAAACTGGCAATCAGGCGTCACTTGTGTTTTGCACTCCATCTATCAATGCACTACTGATGCTAGGCCTTCATAATTTTTCCTGTTCTTGTACACTGACTTCATTTTTCCTACATGACTATCTTATCCTCATTTAGGATTTGTCTATCTTTACGTCTTAGGAATAAGTAATTCTGCTATGGGGGCATCTTTGTTGGCATAGTCAGTTGCGGTTGCTAGGTTGCGCTAGGTTGGTTTGCCTCACAGACACAATATTACTCAATACATGCAAAACAATGTCACTTCCTCAAAACAAAGGTGTCTTTTGATGACATGGAACATGACATTTATATTCACAGCATTCCTACAAATTCATTTTTGGATCGAAAACATGAATGAATTATCCTATCAAGGCACAGACATGGAACACCATATTGCTTGTATTACAATTTTCTGATTGATGAATCTTTATTGTGTTTGACATCTGGATGAACAAAGTACTTATTAAACACACAGTTTTTTATGGGTTTGATTATGATTCTTTTATGTCCTGATGATGTTTTCAACTAGGGGCATCTAAGTACTTATGAATTTTATCTGATTGATTCTCAATTGATGATTTGTTATGTCTTCTTAGTTACTCAATGACATTTATGCAAAGACAAAGAGTCACAAGGATTGGGGGCATAATGTTTTCTTGATTTTCTGTGTATGGTGATTGTTTCATATGATCCTATAAATTTCACCTAACTTGGATGTTTATGGTAAGAGTTGCCACTATGGGTGGATAGTTTCATATATCTCGATCTTTGTTATGTGTAAACTATGGTGAGTTTGAAACAATTTCCTTGTTTGTTTTCTAATCCAAATTCTCACTAAGGTATATGAATCATAATGTACCCAAGGATATGAATTTTCAAAGTCATTGTGGGTTCAATATCTTGCCTTACTCAGAAATTGGTATATTAAAAGGAAGGTGACTATTTTGTTATCCTGGCTTCTATGCCTTGATGCCTAAGTCTATTTCTGACATTAAAATAAAATATAGTATTCATATTATCATAATATCAGTGGGTATTAGTGATGGTTGTACTATTTGATGGTCTCCATTCCAAAACTGCCCAATGATGATAAAAATGTTGCAATATTTGCTAAATCAGTGACAAGTCCTAAGAGTCTTCATATAACTGCATTTAGAGATTGCCTGATGCATTTTTCAATAGTACATAACAAACATAAGGAAATTTACGTTCAAAACATGGTTTCTATCTTCTTCTACAAATATCAAGTTAATTACATCATTTATATTACTAATATCATCTATAGCATACATTTTGCATTCATTTGGAAACACGAAACTGGAGAATACAAAAATAAAACATCCATGTAATGCATTTTTACTTCTATATCCTAAGTGCATCCATACATCTATTTTGCATCACTGGAAAATAAAAATAAAAACATACATTTGCATAGATATCATTTGTTCATATCAGTAATATACTCATCACATCCACATTATGAAATGATGTTATCATCTATAAACTAACTCATCACAAGATCAAGATATCATCACATGTGCAACAAATACATTTACCACATCTATGAAAAGCAAAATGGATACATTTGCCACATAAAACATGTCAGATTCTAGAAACTACAAACATGATAGAATTAGTGAGCATAAAGAGAATTAGTGAGCATAAAGAGTATCAATAAGCATAAAGAGAATCAGTGAGCATAAAGAGTATCAATAAGCATAAAGAGAATCAATGAGCATAAAGAGTATCAATAAGCATAAAGAGTATCTGTGAGGATAAAGAGTATCAGATGGGATGCAAAGTGTCAGTACACATAAAAAACATCAGTATTCCAAAAAGCACAACTCAGATATATATACGAATCAATGTAATGTACAAAAAGGGGGATCTCAGCAGGATCTGGATATACATGTATAATCTCAAAAAGAAACAAAATGATGCACAGTATCAACTCTAGCCTACCCCCTCTCCCTAGTCAGGAGGAGAAGGAGGAGGTGGCATGAATGGAGCTGCTAGAGGTAGCATGGCCCCCTCTGACTACTGAGCTATATGCAAAAAAGTGGGTGCTCTCTGACCTTCAGGAACTGCTGCGTGATACAAGGCATAATAATAATTCTCCCTCTGTCCTTGATGGACTACTATCTAATCATGGGAATCTCTCTCAGCTCTGAGCATCTCCCCCTATGTATCCCTCTCAGCTCTCAGCCGCTTGAGCTGTATATCCCTGTCTGCTAAAAGTGCCTCTCCAGTAGTAACCCTAGCCTCCAAGGCTGTGATCTGAGCTATGAGCTGCTCTCTCTCCTGCTCACACCTCGATAGAGGGTCCTCATCTCTACCAGGATCCTACTCCTGCACTCTCTGTCTCTGTTGTCTCTACTACTTAAGAGTAAGTAAAGGGCCCAGATCTCTCTATGGGGCCACAAATCTGTATCTCGGCTGTCTCTGCCCACTGCCACTCAAACCGCCGGTATCCACTGCCTCTCCACCTCCCCCCCCTATCATCATCATCATGCCTATCATCTGGGGGAGGGTGCCTACTGCCTCTGCCTCCTTCTCTACCACCATCGTGGCCCCCATGTCTACCTGGTGCTCTATCTCTGTCGCCTCTCCCCCTGACAGGTTGATCCTCAGGATCATAATCCAGCGGCTCCTCTATATGAGGAATCATCTCCTCAGGCACTGTGAATCATGGAAATGGATGCTGAAGCATCTTTTCCACGTACCCATCTAATACTCTCGCATCCTCAACATCTGGGCAAGGGTCCCAGTCTATCGCTACCATATCACAGATGTCCTATGAGGCATTATCATAAGTAAGCTATGCCCCCCACTCAGCTACCTCATCTCTGCTACATGGATATACTACCACATCCTCTGTGCGGCCCTATCATTGGCCATACTGCCTCAGAACTTTGGTAATCAAAAAGCGCTCAATAATATATATCATGTGCCCAATCAAATATCTGCTCTGGCACAAAAAGGGAACCTGCAATGCATCAAAAGTCTATACCTCACAATCTAGGTATGGTCACCATACGACCTCTGTCATATCATCAAATAATCGATGCCAATACTCAACCTTGCCTAGGTGGGGTGCTGTAAAAGACCTGCATACATATACACATAGGGCTGCTCAGGTGCCCTCTACCTGTCAATAATCGACTGTGTCATAGGGATGTGCTTCCAGGCCCATATCTGAAGAATCAATATGCCCACAGTCATGATGTGGGTATGGTGGTATACTATCTCATGGAGCTCATGATACATGTGAGCTAGTATGCAGCTCCCCCAAGCAAATTGTCAGTGGTGGATGATCATCTGCTCCACCATGCTAACCCAGCCCACCAAGAAATCATGCTGCCCTCTGTCTAGCATAAGGATGCCACCTACCAATCTAGCTAAGTATACAACTAATCGATCATAGTGATCGACCATGTAGTCCCAGGATAGGTATCTGTGATCTATACTATCATCCTGGAAGAATCTTTGAGCAGTCCCGATCGCCATGCCAGCTCTCGACTTGAAGAACACCTCATGTCCAACCATGGGCACGCGCAAGATCCTCCAAACATCCTCGGGTGTCATAGTGATCTCTCCAGTAGGTAGGTGGAAGGTGTTGTGCTCTGAATGCCATCTCTCAGCCAGAGCAGTCAACAACCCTCAGTTTACCCCAATCTCAGGTAAACCTATCAATGCCCACAATCCATAACGAATCACAGTAGACTTCTCATCATCTGATAATCGGTTAGACAATACTAGAACTTGTGTAGGATAAGTGCCTCAAAAGGTGACCACCTCAAACTAGGCCTAATTTTTGACAACATAGTAAAACATCAGCATTCTATCTACAACAAAGGGGCAAATTCCTACTCTGCTAAGTTATTCCAAGTTCACAGGACACAACCAGATCAAAGCAATTTACAAACCTAAGTCTTCTACCAGATGCAATCCTGGAAATATAGGATGCGATTGTGTATATGGGATATGATCCTAGAAAAATAGGATGCGATCCTAAATGTGGGGTACGATCCCCAAAATCTAGGATGCGATTCACTGATGGAATCTAGCTAAAAACATAACTAAATCTAAAGAACTGGATGCGATCCGGGAAAACCCAGATGCAACGCGGAATCCGAAAATAACTGGATATGATCTAGGAAAAACTAGATGCGAAGCGCATTTCTCAGGATGTGATCTGAAATCCTAGATGCGATCCTACTTTCTATGCGCTCTAAAATGCACAAATATGCTTAAAATTCAAAAATTCAAATTTCACAAGGTAGTTTATCAGGTACTTACCGGCGATGGGTAATCGACTGTTGCTGGTGTCGTCGGCTCATCTTGAATCGACGTTTCCTCATGGGGACCACCATTTTCTCTGTAGAGCTCTATAATTTGCTATAGTTGAATGTCAAAATGAATAATGAAATGGTCAAATTGGAGGCTTATATAGGTCTTTTAGGACATTTAGGGTTTTCAAACCTCCTCCTGGATAATTACAAAATTATTTGTGTTCTATTTTTCCTTAATTGGGAACCAAATCGAAGGTACCTACGACATTTTCAGTAGCACAGTGTCATTTTTGCGATAGTTTCAAAAATTGTGAATTTGCTTCATTTGTTCACCACATTGGTAAATACTGCACATTTCATCATACATCTTGATCTAAACATCATTTTATCAACCTTATCACTGATATTTTCACATAATTAACTTGATAATCGTGTGCTTATTTTTAAACACACCGTCTTCTACTCTACTCTTTCTAGCCTTATCGCTTCCTGCAAGTGTTATAATCTATTCAACTAAGGGATTTTTTTTCTTTTCCTTCGATTTCATTCCCAAGGGGGCATGATCACACTATCATCAATTAAATTTTTGCTTAAAATAACATCAAAATGACTTCGTTATCAAACAAACTAGGGGTATAACAGTTTCCTTGACTAACTCAGATCTGTTGGATAGAAAAATTTGGTTCTCATGAGCTGGATATCTTATGTTTCCTCATTTTAAGAAGCTTTTTAAAGCTCCTAGCACCTTCATACTGGCTTTTGGATGACAACCAAGTTCAGAATCAGTATTATCAATTTTTGGATGACAACCAAGTTCAAAATTGGTATTTTCAAAATCTTTTATTGATCTTTGGATGACAACCAAGTTCAAGATAAATTCTATTAGTTTTGTTCAATCTAGTGCAACACTGATCTCATCAACATTTCATTCAACAACCAAGAACGGGATTCTCATTCTTTTTGAAGTCAAAATTGAAAACTTTCTTTGAATCAATGCGCTTCTCGCACATCAATTCAAAGAGGGGAAAATGTAACCACCTAAATTTGGTCTATTCCAATGATGGACCCTATTTTCCCTAAGTATGATCATACTCTCGACTATGTCCAAACGACCCTATTACTGCTTGGCATAAATCTTTAAATCAATTTAATGTCCTAGGTGATTTTTATCACTGATTTATATTAACTATTATAGCCATACAATTCAAATCAATTTCAACCAATTAAATCAAACCAAAATCAAATATGGCTATATTATTTAATTATAAAGTGTGTGTGTGTATTCAGGAACCTATTGAGAACAACACAAACACTCAATAGGTCATTATATTAGTCCAAAAGGGTTAGAAAAGCATGCAAAACCCACTAAAACCAACCTATTGCCTTCTAACTAGAAAGAGTGTAATTCATAACATACTAGCCCTTAGAATATGCTATAAATCAGTGACTAATACTATCATAGTATGAAGGATTTGATTCAAATTTAAGCTAAAAAGATGAAAAAGCATGTAATCTAGCTTTAAAAGATGAAACTAAAACAATGAACTAGCATGAGAAAATAGATGAAATATGAGTCTAATATTAATTCAACAGCATAACAATGTATTTCTGATCTAAAGTGAAGGCTTATTTGCTCTCAAAATAGGCTTCTATTTATAGAAGAATGGGAAAGAGAGAGGGGGACAAGGTTCATTTATGAATTAGGAGGCTCATAAATGAAGGTGTAAAAGCCATTAATGCCCAAGGCATTAATAAGGCATGGGAGATACATAGGCTTAAGGCATCTTCATTAATAAGGCATTAATAAAAGCCTTTAAAAAGCATGGGAGGATGGCTTGAGAAGGTGGACCTTAAGAAATTCTAGCTTGATAAAGTGGACTTTCTCAAGTGGGTTGAGTTGTTAAGTATTCCTTAATGGAATGTGACAACACTAGGAGGTGGGTTAGGATAGAATTTAGGATTAGGATTAGATTAGTATGGGTGAATGGGTTGAGAAGGGTTAGAACCCAGGGTAGAATTAGTTGAGATAGATTAGGTTAGGGTTTAGGGGAATATTAATAAATGAAATAAACTTATTTAATTCATTTAGAAATATAGGAATTAATTATTTAAACAATGCAATTATTTTTTAATAATTAGGGAACTATAGCCATTTTAACTAAATTAAATAGGCTAGGGGAATGGGTTATTTTGCAAGTGGGTATTTGATTTAGGGATTTATTTAATTCCTTTATAATTAAATACTATAGCCATATTTGATTTTGATAACATTTGATTGGTCGAAATTGATTTGAATTACATGGCTATAATAGTTAATATAAATCAGTGATAAAAATCACCTAGGACATTAAATTGATTTTAAGAATTATGTCAAGCAATAACAGGGTCGTTTGGACATAATTAAGGGTATGATCACACTTAGGGAAAATAGGGTCCATAGTTACAACAGACCAAATTCAGGTGGTTACATTTTCCCCTCTTTGAATTGATGTGCGAGCAGCACATTGATTCAAAGAAAGTTTTTGATTTTGACTTCAGGAAGATTGAGAATCCCGTTCTTGGTTGTCAAACAAAATGTTAATGAGATCAGTCTTGCACTTGATCAAACAAAACTGATAGAATTGATCTTGAACTTGGTTATTGTCCAAAGATCAATAAAAGATTTTTAAAATACCAATTTTGAACTTGGTTGTCGTCCAAAGATTGATAATACTGATCCTGAACTTAGTTGTCATCCAAAAGCCAGTATGAAGCTGCTAGGAGCTTTTAAAAATCTTCTTAAAATGAGGAAACATAAGATATCCAGCTCATGAGAACCAAAGCTTTCTATCCAACAGATCTGACTTAGTCAAGGAAACTGTTATGCCCCTAGTTTGTTTGATAACGAAGTCATTTTTAATATAGTTTTGAGAAAAACATTAATTGATGATAATGTGATCATGGCCCCTCAGGAACAAAATCGAAGGAAAAGAAATAAAATCCCTCAGTTGAATAGATTATAACACTTGCAGGAAGCGATAAGGTCAAAAAGAGTGGAGTAGAAGAAGGTGTATTTGAAAAATAAGCACACGATTATCAAGTTAATTATGTGAAAATATGAGTGATAAGGTTGATAAAATGATGTTTAGATCAAGATATATGATGAAATGTATAGTATTTACCAATGTGGTGAACAAATGAAGCAAAGTCGCAATTATTGAAACTGTCACAAAAATGACACTGTGCTACTAAAAATGGCGTAGGTACCTTCGATTTGGTTCTCGATTGAGGAAAAAGAGAACATAAATGATTTTGTAGTTGTTTGGGAGGAGTTCCAAAAACCCTAAAAGTCTCAAAAGACCCATATAAGCCTCCAAATTGACCATTTCACAATTCATTTTGACATTCAGCTATAGAAAATTAGAGAGCTATGCAGAGAAAATGGTGGTCCCTGTAAGGAAACATCGATTTGAGATGAGCCGATGACACCAGCGACCAGCTGACTACCCACCGCTGGTAAGTGCTCGATAAACTACCCTGTGAATTTTGCATTTTTGAATTTCAAGTATTTTGGTGTGTTTTATAGCTAGTCAAAGTTAGGATTGCATCTGGGATTCCAGATCGTATCCTGCGAAACGCGCATCGCATCCAGTTTTTCCCAGATCGTATCTAGTTTTTCCCAGATTCTGCATCACATCTGGGTTTTCCTGGATCGCATCTAGTTCTTTAGATTTAGTGATGTTTTTAGCTAGATACCATCAGGGAATCGCATCCTAGATTTTAGGGATCGCACCCCGCATTTAGGATCACATTCTATTTTTCTAGGATCACATCTTGTATGCGCAATCGCATCCTGTATTTCCAGAATCGCATCTGGTAAAAGACTTATGTTTTTAAATTACTTTGATCTATTTGTGTCCTGTGAACTTGAAATGACTGAGTAGAGTAGGAATTTTGCCCCTTGTGGTTGATAGAATGCTGATGCTTTACTGTGTTGTCAAAAATCAGGCCCAGTTTGAGGTAGTTTCCTTTCGAGGCACGTATCCTGCGCAAGTTCTGGCATTGTCTGGCTGATTGTCAGATGATGAGAAGAATACCATGATCTGGTGTGGGTTGCAGGCTTTGATTGGTTTACTTGAGATTGGGGTAAACCAAGGGTTATTAACTGCTCTGGCTGAGAGATGGCATTCAGAGCACAACACCTTCCACCTACCTACTGGTGAGATCACTGTGACACCTGAGGATGTTTGGAGGATCTTGTGTGTGCCCCTGGTTGGTCATGAGGTGTCCTTTGAGTCCAGAGCCAGCATGGCGATTGGGACTGCGGAGAGATTCTTCCAGGATGACAGTATAAATCGTAGATACCTGTCTTGGGACTATATAGTTGATCACTATGATCGATTAGCTGTATACTTAGCTGGATTAGTAGGCGGCATCCTGATGCTGGATAGAGGGTAGCATGGTTTCTTGGTGGGTTGGGTCAGCATGGTAGAGCAGATGATCATCCATCGTCGATAATTTTCCTAGGGGAGCTATATTTTAGCTCACATATACTGAGAGCTACATGAGATTGTATACTACCATACTCGCAGCATGACTGTGGGTATATTGATTCTTTAGATATGGGCCTGGGAGCACATCCATGTGACACAACCAATTTTTGACAGGTAGAGGGCACAGAACAACCCTATGTGTATATGTATGTAGGTCTTCTATAGTAGCCCCGCCTAGGAAAGGTTGAGTATTGGCGTCAATTATTTGACGATATGACAGAGGTCGTATGGTGACCATACTTAGACTGTGAGGTATGGACCTCTGATGCAAGGTAGGTTTCCTTTTTGTGTTAGAGTAGATATCTGATAGGCCAGACCAGGTACATTATAGAGCACTTCCTGATCACCAGGGTTCTAAGGCAGTATGGTAGACGACAGGGCCATACTGAGGATGTGGCAGTATATGCGCATATCAAAGATGAGGTAGTTGATTGAGGGGCATAGCTGACTTATGATACTGCCTCATAGGACATCTGCGATATGGTAGTGATAGACTGGGACCCTTGCCCAGATGTTGAGGATGCGGGATTATCAGATGGGTACGCAGTAGAGATGCTTCAGCATCCATTTCCATGATTCATAGTGCTAGAGGAGATGATTCCTTGTATAGAGGAGCCGCTGGATTATGATCTTGAGGATCAACCTATCAAGGGGAGAGGTGGTAGAGATAGAGAACCAGGTAGACATGGGGGCCATAATGGTGGTAGAGACGGTGGTAGAGGCGGTAGGCACCCTCCTCCAGATGACAGGCATGATGGTGATGATATGGGTGGCGGTGGAGAGGCCATTGATACAGGTGGTCTGAGTGGTAGTGGGTAGAGACAGCTGAGATACAGATTTGTGGCCCCACAAAGAGATCCTGGCCTGTTACTTACTCATGAGTAGTAGAGATAGTGGATATAGAGAGTATAGGAGTAGGATCCTGGCAGAGATGAGGACCCTCTATCGAGGTGTGAGTAGGAGAGAGAGGAGCTCAAAGCTTAGATCACAGCCTGGAGGCTAGGGTTACTACTACAGAGGCACTTTTAGCAGATAGGGATAGACAGCTCAAGTGGCTGAGAGCTGAGAGGGATACATAGCGGGAGATGCTCAGAGCTGAGAGAGACGCCCATGCCCAGATAGTATTCCATCAGGGACAGAGGGTGACATATTATTATGCTTTGTATCACGCAGCAGTTCCTGAGGGTCAGAGAGCACCCACTTTTTCACACATAGCTCAGCAGTTAGAGGGGGCCATGCCACCGCTAGCAGCTCCATTCATGCCACCTCCTCCTCCTCCTCCTGACCAGGGAGAGGGGGTGGGCCAGAGTTGATACTGTGCACCATTTTGCTTCGTTTTGAGATTATACATGTATATCCGGATCCTGCTGAGATCCCCTTTTTGTACATTACATTGATTCGTATATATATTTGATTCGTGCTTTTTGGCATACTAATGCTTTTTATGTGTACTGACACTTTGCATCCTATCTGATACTCTTTATGCTCATGGATACTCTTTATGCTTATTGATTCTCTTTATGCTCTTTGATATTATTTATGCTCACTGATTTGTATTATATTGGTAGTTTCTGGATTCTGAAATGTTTTATGTGGCAAATGTATCCATTCTGATTTCCATAGATGTGGTAAATGTATATGTTGCACATGTGATGATATCTTGATCTCATGACGAATTAGTTTATAGTTGATAACATCATTTCATAATGTGAATGTGATGAGTATATTACTGATATGAACAAATGATATCTATGTAAAAATGCAAATGTATGTTTTCTTTGATTTTTCAGCGATGCAAAATATATGTATGGATGCATTTAGGATGTAGAAGTAAAAATGCAATACATGGATGTTTTATTTTTGTATTTTTCAGTTTCATGTTTCCAAATGAATGCAAAATGTATGCTATGGATGATATTAGTAATAAAAATGATGTAATTAACTTGATATTTGTAGAAGAAGATAGAAACCATTTTTGAGTTTAAATTTCCTTATGATGTTATTTCTATTTATAAATGCATCATGCAAACTCTAAATGCAGCTATATGCAGACTCTTAGGACTTGTCACTGATTTAGAAAATATTGCAACATTTTTATCATCATTGGGCGCTTTTGGCATGGATACCATCGAATACTACAATTATCACTAATACCCACTGATATTATGATAATATGAATACTATGTTTTATTGAAATGTCAAAAATAAACTTAGGCATCAAGTCATAAAAGCCAGGATAACAAAACAGTCACCTTCCTTTTAATATACCAGTTTCTGAGTAAGGCAAGATATTGAACCCACAATGACCTTGAAAATTCATATCCTTGGGTACATTATGATTCGTATACCTTAGTGAAAATCTGGATCAGAAAATAGACAAGGAAATTGTGTCAAACTCACCGTAGTTTACACATAACCAAGATCAAGATATATGCGGCTATCCACCCATAGTGGCAGCTCTTACCATAAACATCCAAGTTAGGTGAAATTTATAGGATCGTATGAAACAATCACCATACGTAGAAAATCAAGAAAACATTATGCCCCCAATCCTTGTGACTCTTTGTCTTTGCATAGACGTCATTAAGTAACTAAGAAGACATAATAAATCATAAACTGTGAATAAATCAGATAAAATTCATAATTACTTAGATGCCCCTAGTCGAAAGCATCATCAAGACATAAAAGAATCATAATCAAACCATTATCAAATTGTGTGTTTAAGTAGTATTTTGTTCATCTTCATGTCAAAACACAGTAAAGATTCATTAATCAGAAAATTGCAATACAAGTAATATGGTGTTCCATGTCTGTGTATTGATAGGATAATCCATTCATGTTTGTGACCCAATATAGCCTTGTAGAAATGTTTGTACTGTCAATGTCGTGTCTAAATATGTGATGTTTGGAAAGACACCCTTGGTTTTTGAAAAAGTGACATTGTTTTGCATGTGCCAAGAAAGATTATGTCTGTGAGGCAAACCAACCTAGAGAAACCTAGCAACCGCGACTGACTATGCTAACAAAGATGCCCCTAGTGTAGAATGACCTATTCCTAAGACGTAAAGATAGACAAATCCCAAGCGAGGATAAGATAGTCATGTAGGAATATGAGGTCAGCGTATGAGCACATGCAAAATTATGAAGGCCTAGTATCAGTAGCGCATTGATAGTTGGAGCGCAGAACACAAGTGACGCCTGATTGTTAGGTTTTCACCACTTGGAAAGATCTTTTTCTTTCTTTTTGCCACCAAGATGCCTATTTTACCAGGTGCTCATCAAGGCACTTTTTCTCTTTTTCAATTTTTTTTCTATTTTTGCTTTTTTGAATGTTTTTGTAGTATCAAGGCACCTGTTTACCAGGTTTTCACCAAGGATACCTATTTTGTAGGACATTTTCTACTATTTTTGGATTTCTTCAGGATCAATTTTCTGAATGTTTTTGGTATTTTGCAAGAACTTTATGCTGTACAGGCTCTGCTAGCCGAACATTAAGCATAGAATCGCTTCAAATGTAGAGTGTTGATAGGATCTGGAAGAACATCTCCCTCAGGTGTAGCTAACTGATAAGCTCCAGTCCCAAAAGTGGCAGTGATAACATAAGGTCATAGCCAGTGTGTAAAAGATTACCAATTCTCAAGCATGATCTTATTTGTGTGCCCCCAATGTCTAGAAAGATGTAGGGTGTTATGGATGTATTGATATCTCAGAAGTGGATTGGAAAAGGTGGATGAAGTAAGTGAATGTCACCCTCAAGGACAGTCTCCTCAAGATTAC
>MU228119.1:457947-502123 GCA_018584345.1 Thuja plicata | reverse complement strand
AAGCTGGACTTTCTTAAAGTCCATTTTCTCAAGCCATCCTCCCTTACCTCTTTAAGGCTTTCATTAATGCCTTATTAATGAAGATGCCTTAAGCCTATGTCTCTCCCATGCCTTATTAATGCCTTGGACATTAATGGCTCTTACACCTTCATTTATGAGCCTCCTAATTCATAAATGAACCTTGTCCCCCCTCTCTCTCTCCCATTATTCTATAAATAGAAGCCTGTTTTGAGAGCAAATAAGCCTTCACATTTAGATAATATCACATTGTTATGTTGTTGGATTCATCCTAGATTTGCATTTCACTTATTATCTCATGCTAGTTCATTGTTTTAGTTTCATCTTTAAAGCTAGATTACATGTTTTTTCATCTTTTTAGCTTAAATTTGAATTAAATCCTTCATACTAGAATAGTATTGGTCACTGATTTATACAATATTCTGAGGGCTAATATGTTATGAATTACACTCTTTCTAGTTAGAAGGCAATAGGTCAGTTTGAGTGGGTTTTACATGCTTTTCTAACCCTTTTGGACTAATATAATGACTTATTGAGTGTTTGTGTTGTTCTCAACAGGTTCCCGAATACACACACAGAGTTAGGAGTATTAAGGTGGAGACCTGTTAAGATCTACTCTATTAAGATATTTTTCAACACTAATTTAAGTGTGCACTCAGTTATGAGATTTACAATATGGTGGCTAAGCCCACCTTTCTTGAAATGATTTCATTAGTGTACTACACTTGTTAGAATGAGTACAAATGTTGACCTGACTGTATGCAATCTACTATTGCTGATTTATAGATCCATTAAATCTCTTACAATAATAACATCACCTTAAGTGATTGATGAATACCTTTTCTCTACTTGTCGGTAGCCTCTATTCTGTTCTTGAAAACTGATTGTATTTTTCTTGTGTTCTTCGAATTCTCTATCTGGTCTTTAGTTTCTCTCCGTGGCTAATATCTTCATTGATTAATAACAATTCTCAATGGATTGAGAACCTATTTATATAATTATTTGACTTATCTTGGAATTCACATTTTACAATGTTAACTCTCAGATCCAAGGTTTACAACTTGACCTTGATCTTTAGTTTGCATGTTTTAAAATAGTAAAATTAATTAAAACAATAATGAATACATTTCTTTCTCCGCACATAATGGATTTAAAAGAAAATCAAGAAGCTATAAATACAACTTCAGTGATTTATCTGACGTGGAAAGTCAGATCCACGTTTTGCAAGATGTAACTGACTGTCGGTTCTTGGTTATCAGTTTGAACTTGTAGTCTGTCAGCATTCCTTGACTAAACTATTCATCGAGTTCCCTGTATCTATCAGGTTCCTCTCTTTGTTGTTCCATCAGGTAGTATTGTTGTTACTCGTTGGGTTTCTTTTACCTTTTTTTCATTGGATAACACTTAACAATGTTTGTCAGGTAACCTTGGTGTCGGATAGTGTTGTGCCATGTCTGTCAGTGTAGAGTAAACTGATGGTGCAGGTCATGTTTTTCTCTAAGTATAATAATGGAAAAATATAATGCCTTTAGTTTTCTGAGGTCTATACTTTTTTTTACAAGTTCCTCTTGGCTCTTGTTGATGAATCTAAAAAGATCTGAGGGTTGGCAGATTATCTTTTTGGGAGCATTTTGAAAAGTGAAAATTTTACAATAAGAATAGTGGGAAACTGTAACTTTTCTCTAGCAAATGCTTGATTTCTTAAAAGTTTCTACAAAATACTTATAAATAAATCTGTATTGTAGCGAAGGCACCACTTCTGGCATATAATAGTTTTGTTGAGACTATCTTTATATTGAATGATTGTCATGCACATGCTGGTCACAGTGAGACACTTCAAACCTCAGAGAGTGATCATTGTTTGTTTTCTTTAAGGTAATCTATGGTTTCTTATTAAAATAGAGCACTATATGGAACATGTGATTAAAATGATTTATTGTAATATATTTAGTGATTAGATAAAGTTCACATAGTTTCTTTTTATTCACAGAGGTAGCAATAAATCAATATCCTCAAAATGCATTCACATCTATATTTCCTTACTAAAATAGATGGCACCTGAGCATCTATTGGTATCTTTAGCAAAACTCTGTGCATAAATTCTTGTTGTTGCAGATGATGGTTTTCTTAATCTTGATGATGATGTTGCACAGTGTGTACTTCAGGTATGCTTATGAGGTTTGGAAATGTATCCACTGTTGTTTGTCACTTTGTCACTGTTGAATTTTATCTGCTGAAAATCATTGATTTCAGGATGCACTACAAATACTAGCATGCAAAGAGATGTGCATTCAAGTTAATTGATTAGGTGGAGAGGCTGAGAATATGGAGCTAGAAGAAGAAAGTGGAGCAATGGCTTTTGCTGCAGCAAAATGGTGAGTTGTTACACAGATAGCGAAGAAAAATTTAATACAGAATGCCATTCCAATATTCATAGAGCTCAAGAGGTATGCAATAAGTAATATTTTATTATTAAGCCTTTAGCTTTCTTACTATAAAAAATGATTCATCAATTTAGATTTTGAGATTCTATCTGATAAAAATAAGGTTGTTTTCAAGTTGCTTGAGAGAAAGAATAGTTCTTTGAGGATGCTTGATGGATTGCTTGCGCATCATATTAAAAGAGTACATGAATGAAATAGATGAAATACTTGTAGCAGACAAGTAGCTTCAGAAAGAAATCCTATATGATATTCAAAAGTATGAATCCACCAAAACCAAATCCCAAGGGGCAGCAGCAGTGCCAACTGTGCAAGATTCTATACCCCATAATGTGCAGAGTGTACCAAATAATAGTATTCAAAGGCGTAACAGTGCGGATTCAAAATTGCCTCCCAAGGTTCTTGCTTCTATCACAGCTTGTAATGGAAATGGAAAAGGAAAAGGAAATATTGATGTTCATGGTGCTTCTGTAGGCAAGGCATCTATAATGAAGAGGAAAACATTTCTCTCTCTAGGAATGGAAAAATCTTCAGCTAGCCTAATCAAATGGTTGGATTAGGCTTCTGGGTCTAATTAAGGGATGCCTTAAATGTGTTAAGGTAAAATATTGGAGTTGTGCTTCCCCTAATAAACTTCTTATATCAATAAAGTAGAAGATTGCTTCTGCATTGGCAGATATTGATGCTCTCCTAACTATTTTAGGAAGTTGCTGACTTTATTTTGCCTCTGTTGCACTCTTCTCCATATCTTAATGAACACCATGTTCCCACTACCATGAAAGCGAGGGTTGGTTCTATAGAAATATCTGCAGGTGTGTCCAGTCTCACATATTTTCAAGAACACAATTGATTGCAATAAATTCAAAGGAGGCAAAACTTTAGTGACACTGATGACTAGACATCTGGTACCTAACATGATATCCTCTCCGTATTGTATCATGTTTCTAACTTGAATTTTAAACACCTCATGTATTGATACTGATTTAGGAATGATTAGCTTCAATCTTCGAGTCTGATATAAGCATGAAAAGAGAAATCCCCTTGGTTACTTTTCCATCTAACAAGAATGACATAATTGTGTTATAGAGAGCATGATTCATAATTGTTCTTTCTACACAAAGCAGGCGGAACATGTTACTTGTTGGAAGCTCTTGTCACCTTTGTTAAAATTCAAAATTAAATTGCCTAGGATTATTTTTTAAAATGATAAATATCAGATCTTGACTAAATAATTTTAGCAAAACTGAGGTCACCATAAATGTGAACACTTTAAAGGATAACTTCGTATTAAGCTCATTAAAATAACAAAAAAATGGTTTGAAACAATGGTTGTGACTTCAAGTTAAAACATAATCACTTGGCAAATAACTGCTTCCAATTTGAAGTGAGCCCTAGAGGATATTGAATGCATTCAAGCTTATAGTGTTTTTCATTTGTTGAATGAAAATGAATTGCAAACCATGTTGCCTCATACAGACCTTTCTTACAAATTTTGATCCATTTTCTATTTGTATGTGTGTGCTAGAAATGTGTCACACTGATATGAATCATTCCATCCAAGGTTGCTCAAGATGAGGCCTCAATATCGACTCATAGCTCCCTAGTCATGGAGTGCAAAGGTTTGTGATGGAGGCCCTCAGATTGACGTAGTTGTGCCCTTGAAAGTACACCATGAAATGAGAGATTCCATGCATGAAAATGACAACTATTCTATATAAAGAAAAGTGAACGGTTGAGATTAAGAGGCAAAAAGAAATGAGCAATGGGTGGAGATTAAATCTTGGTTGATCCATGTGCTCATTAAAGCAAAAAGCCCACCACTTAGAAAGATGTGATAAAAAAAGATTATTATTTAATTTAATTTAATTTATTTCCTTTTTCATCAAATAAAGTGCTTTAAGTGGGGATTTTTATTTATTTAATTGAAAGAGGGGTTTTCTTTTAATTAAATAAATTAGAAGAATTTTATTTAATTAAATGGGAGGAATTTAATTTTATTAAATAAGATGAATTTTATTTAATTAAAAGGGAGAAATTTAATTTAATTAAATAAGATTAATTTTATTTAATTAAAAGGGAGATTAAATCTTTTAATTAAATAAAAATGATCAAACCTTAGGAAATGTTGAAATAATTGAAATAATTACGATTTGATCAAAGAAATTGATTTGAATTGAAAATGTTGCAAAGCATTGATTCAAGAATTTGATAAATTGATAAATGGGGCCCATAGTCCAAGCGACCATTTTAGGGTGCATACATTTGCCCCTCTTTGACTAATGTGTGATCATTCTGTGAACACATGTAGTCAAAGAATGCAGTTGAAGTGTGAGATTGATCTGGGATCACAAAACAACACAGACATCAACAACGTTGTAAATAAGTAATTGACATCAAAACAAAGATAAGCTGATTGTAAAAAAGACAAGGTCAACACCATTGTAATTAAGTAATTGACATGTCTGAGATAAGAATCTCAAGCAAGGTTTCCCCAAGAGGAACATTTGATAGGATTGATAAAGCTGAATCAAGGATTGAAGTTGATAGGTATTTCCCCCTCGTGATCGAAATCAAAATGAGATAGAGGAGAAATAGCAAATTGATAAATTTGATCAAATCGAACTAAAGATAAGGTTCTTGATGTAAGATGAAAGATATAAGGATCACAGAACCGAGGTAGATCATCAAGAATGAAAGATTATTCCCCAAGGTTGAATTAGAAGAAAAGAAGTGGGGTGATAGTGAATGGAAGAAAGAAGTTTGGAGGAGGTTGAAAGAAATGGAGAGAAGAAAGAGAATTTGCCTTAAGAAAGAAAATGCCCCAAAATCAATCAACTATTTAAGATAGAAAATTTTGATTGAGATCACGAAAGAAGATAAGGAAACGAAGATCAAACATGACCATAGTTGATTAAAAATCCACAAAAAAGATGAAGGAAACCCTCTCAAACTCATAATGTAGCCTAAAATGCAAACTAACATGAAGTCTAACAATGCAAGCTACATGAAAATACAAAGGTGTACTTGCAATAGAGAAACTATAACATAGGACTTTGTGTTCATCATTCATTAGACAATGTTAAGGAACTTATTTTCATCATTGGACCATTATTAATGAATATCAAAAAATCACACAATCATCACTAGTAACAAGTGCAACTATGAAGATATGAATGTGATTTATATCAGATTGGAATGTGGAAAGATTCTAACATAAGCATCAAAGACATAAAGGTCAAAATGACTGTGATGTTAGTTTACCCAATTTAATGTAGCAATACCACGCTCGCATCAAGGCATAGATTCCAAGATGACCAGAACAATGGTTGTGCAAAAAATAGTCAAGGATAAAGTAGGAAGAAAATAAAAACATGCCCCATGCCCCAAGTCCTCTAGCTATGCATCCCAGAGAGACTTATTAGACAAGGACACTCAACGAAAATCAATAATAGTCAGCACACAAAGAAAAGATCATGACATAGCTCAAGAATTAAGTGTTGTGTTTAAAAATTTAAGTGTGTTAACTGATATTGAGTTTCGAGGGTAAGGATCAGATGCTTGCAAGCAGTTAAGATCACATGATGAAACTGGGGAAGACCAAACTGATAAATGTTGAAAAATACTTGATGCCAGGGATTGTATTGAAATATACAGTTGGGGTGGTGTTGCAAAACACCATTTGTGAGGTGTCCTAAAGATTAAAATATCCAAGAGACCAAAGCTAACACAGTTATGCCCCCTAGATAAAGACAAAGACCAATTCTAGACTGAGGCAACAAGGACAAGGCATGATGGAGAAAGGCTAAGTGTCGAGGACATACGCTAAGAAATAGGGGTGAAAAGGCCTCAAGTAGTGCCTGTTTCTAGGTTTTCACCACTTGGATTTTATTACAATTTTTTCTCTTTCATTTTTTTCATTTTTTCAAGACTTTTAATAAAATTTTTGAATTTTTGCTACCAAGGCGCCTGTTTCCAAGTTTTCACCAAGGCACTTTTTCTATTTTTTTTGAATTTTTGAATTTTTTTGTATTTTTGGAATATATAAGTTTTTTTGAGATACATCAAAGCACCTATTGCTAGGTTTTCACTAAGATGAACATTTTTTTAGGACATTTTTTGATTTTTAGCATTTTTGACAATATATCATTTTTTTAGATTTTTTTAGGATCAATAATTATGTACAAAGGATGCCCCCAGACAGAATGGGCATCATGGATAGAACTTCTTCAGGTGCAAGACATTGATAGGATCGGGGAGCTGCTCTCCCTCTTTTGTAGATAGTAAATAAGCACCCGACCCAAAAGTTGTCGTAATGATGTAAGGTCCAACCCAATTAGGTTCAAATTTTCCCTTTTGATCTCTATGCTGTTGATTCTTGGGATTTTCACGTAGGACAAGATCTCCCACTTAGAATTCTCTATGGCAAACCTTTTTGTTGAAGGCTTTGAACATGCATTTTTGATAAACCCTCATATGGTTAAATGATGCTTGACATTTCTCATCTAGAAGTTCTAACTCTTAAAGTCTCATACCATGGTAGTCTTCATCTGTAACTAGACCTTTGAGGGAAACTCTAAGTGAAGGAATCTCAACCTCCAAAGGTAATACTACTTCAGCACCATATGCAAGGGCAAAAGGAGTAGCCCCAGTAGGAGTACGAACACTCATTCTATAGGCCCACAAAGTTGAATTTATTTGTATGTGCCAATCTCTACCATTCTTACAAACTGTTCTATGTAAGATTTTAAGAATGGTTTTGTTTGATGCTTCTACTTGACTATTTCCTTGTGGGAAGTAAATGGAGGACCAATGTTTTTTAATCTTGAATTTATTGCAAAGTTATTTAAGGTCCTTATTTTTAAACTGGCCTCTGTTATCAGTGATAATCTTGGAAGGCACTCCATATCGATAGATGATATGGTTTAGAATGAATAGAGAGACTATCTTGCCCGATGCAATAGAAAGTGGGACAAATTCTACCCATTTAGTGAAGTAATCAGTAGCAGTGATAATAAAATTGTGTCCACCTGATGAGTTGGGATGAATCTGCCCAACAAGATCAAAGGCCCAGTGTTGAAATGGCCAATGAGATATAGAAGGAATGAGCTCCCTGTTTGGAGCATGTATCAGGTTACCATGTTTTTGACATGTTTCACCTGAATTTTCAAAAGCTACTGCATCAATCTGCATTGTAGGCCAATAGTACCCCTCCCTAAGCAAGCTTTGAGCCATGGCAAGACCATTGGAATGTCCCCCATAGATGCCCTCGTGGATGTCAACTAACGCTTGGTCGGATTCCTCCTTTTATAAGCATCTAAGAAATGTTCCATCTAGATCCCTCATATACAAAGCACCAATGATAAGGGAATGGCGAGAGGCATTTTGGGTAGGGTTTCTATGTTTAGATTGATTAAAGGTTTCAAGTATAATTTCATCATGAAGGTATGAGTAAATGGCACCATAACTGGATGACTCGTGACCAACAAGGGTAAAAATTACATGGCTTTCTTGGGAGTCATAAATAGGGTGATGTAGCTCTTCCACCAGGAATTCAAATCTGGATTCATGTTGCTCTAACTGAAGGAGTGAAGCAAGTGTAGCCATGGCATCAACCGCTTTGTTTTCTACTCTAGGGATTTTCTAAAATGTGACAAATGTGAAGTAGCATTTCAAGGAATTAACCATTTTCTTGTGAGGTACCATTTTCTCATGTTTTGTTTGATATTCATCATTAACTTGGTTGATTATCAACTGTGACTCCCCATAGATGTGTAACTCTTTGATTCTCCATTCTATGGCCATCTTAAGTCCATTTGTCAAAGCTTCATACTCAGCAATGTTGTTTGTACATGGGAATAATAATTTATAAGATTTTCGGAATCGTGTACCCATGAGGAGAAACAAACAACACACCAGCTCCTGAACTGTTTTGCATAAAGGATCCATCAAAGAACATCTTCCATATTATTTTAGTCATATACATGAGGTTCTCATCTGGGAAGTCAACTTGAATAGGTGCATTATCTTGTATTGGGAAATCAGCCAATTGATCTTCTATGGCTTGTCCTTTGATTTCTTTTCTCTCAATATACTCTATGTCAAACTCAGAAAGTATCATCATCCATTTAGCAAGTCTACCCATGAGAGCAGCCTTACCTAGCAAATACTTGAGTGGATCTATTTTTTCTATGAGGTGTATAGTGTGCGCAAGCATTTAATGTCACAAATTTTGGGAAGAAAACACAACTGCAATGCAAGATTTCTCAATGCTGGTGTATTTAACCTCATATGAAACAAGAGTATGGCTAATGTAGTATATTGCTCTTTCTTTCCCATTTTCATCATGTTGAGCTAGTAATTCCCCCAAGGAAGATTCTATCACTGAAATGTTTAGAATAAGTGGTTTCCCTCGCATAGGAGACATTAAAATAAGAGGATTCGCCAAGTATCTCTTGATTTGATCTATGCTCTTTTGACAATCCTCATTCCAAACACATTTGACTCCTTTGTGTAAGTTCTTGTTGAAGGGATGATCTCTATCTGCCAATTGTGAAATAAACCTCCTTATATATTGAAGATGTCCTTAAAGACTCCTCATTTGACTAATGTTTCTAAGAGGTGGCATATCTATGATTGCTTGGACTTTTTCAGGGTCGACCTCTATTCTTTTTTCTGAAATGATGAAGCCAAGTAGTTTTCCAGAGGTGACTCCAAATGCACACTTTTTAGGATTTAACCTTAGTTGAAAATATTCCATGCGATCTAGAATGACTTCTAAATCATCTAAATGTGTCTCTTTGTTTAGACTTGTCCAAGGTGCCATCCATATAATCTTCCATGTTCTTATGCATCATGTCATGAAAGATTATTGTCATAGCTTTTTGATAGGTGGCTCCTACATTTTTTAATCCAAAAGGTATAACGTTCCAACAATAGGTACCCCATGCACAAGTGAATGTAGTATTTTCTTGATCTTCAGGAGCTATCTTAATCTAATTATATATAGAAAAACCATCTATCAAGGAATAAATATCATAACCCGTAGTCATATCCACTATCATGTCTATATTGGAAAGTGGAAATTCATCCTTTGGGCATGCTCTATTGACATCTCTAAAATCTGTGCAAACTCAAATGGATTTGTCATGTTTGGAAACTGGTACAATGTTTGATATCCATTTAGAATAGGCAATATCTATTATGAATTTTTCACCATGGAGTTTCTCTAATTCTTCTTTGACTAGGAGAGCTATGTGAGGATGCATCTTTCTCAATTTTTGTTTAACTAGTTTGACACCTGGAGCTATGGACAAGTGATGCATGATAAGATTAATGTCCAACCCTGGCATATCTAAATAAGTCCATGCAAATTTGATCTTCTTTTTCTGTAAGAACTTAGTGTAACCTTATTTTTCTTTAGGTGACAAGGACTTAGCCAAGTGTACCATTTGTGGAGCCTCATCTGTATCCAAATTGACTTCTTGTGTTGGTTCAATAAGCACAGAAGATTTGTCTTGAAAATAACTAGGGAGATGATCAAGTACCTCATCCTTAGGTGCCTCAGAGAGGTTTTCACCCTTGGATACATCATTTATTTTTATTTTTTTTGGTTCTGACACCGCCACACAATGGTTTTCGCCATAATAACTCCTATTCTTTTAATTTTCTTATCTTTTTATTTTATTACTAAGGTACTTGATGTTTGGCTCTATCATGCTAGTAGTTGGTTCACTGGTGGAAGAGACTATGGGTTCAATGGCATTTAGGTAATGGGCTATCTCATAATCATTTTAGAATGTTAAAAGCTCAAGTTCTTGATAGCATTGGGACCAATCAATGAGGCCGGGTTGAACAAGAGTCAACAAATGGTTCAAGGTTATAAATGTGAATGAAATTATTGCTGGTGACCAAAGAGTCAGAGTCCGTCAAGTATCCTTCTAAGCTACCCAAATCAGAATTCATCCTGACAAGCGAAGAATCATCCACTAAGGAAAGCTGTGGGTTCAAATCCTCTAATTCTACACATGACTCATTGGCTACCTCGGGTTGAGAACTATAAGTTTGAATAACATCAATATCTCTATCAACTGTGGAAGACTCTAAGAAGGAGTCCCATTAATACTCGTGCAAACTTGTGTCTGAACTGCAACTATTATGCTTACACCATGAAGGTTTTGGGAATCTTAATGTGGAAGGTTTCATTTCATCAAAGGTAACACCTTCTCTTTCCATTAAATGAGCAAGATTCTTACGTTGGCATTCTCTATGAGGATCTTAAATGTCTGATTCATTTTGTCTTAAAGTTGCAACTGATGCATGAGTGACCAAAATATCAGAATCTCTCCAAAGGAGATTAGTGGAAGGGACCCAATCTTCACACATGTCTTGTTGGTTTGTTAGATTAGGAACATATTCTGGTTCATTATTGCTATCCGATGCTTCAAATATAGGATTAGTGCACTTGTTATGATTCTCAAATCCTAGGCCAGCTGGCTTCTTAGACTTGCATCCAAAAAGAGCATGATCAAAAGGTTAGACTCTCACATCCAATCTTTGATTAAGAGGGCCATGTCTAGGATAGCCCATCTGTCTAACAAAAGTATACCCTCTTCCATAATCTTTAGGAGAGGAAGAGAAGTTCTCATTGTGCATATATTTCTCTTCTCTATAGATCCAGTCTCTAACAAATGTCTCCTGTTTCTCATCTTGGATAGGCATTCAGGACTCTACAAATGTGCCAAATAAATTCATAGATTAAGAGTAAGTTTTATTTTATTTTGAAGGTTTTCCGTAAGACCGAGGTGAGATAGGCAGTGTTGTGAGGGAGTTGAGTTGATGTCCCCCCATGCCAAGGTCTATTGTCTTAAGCTTGCCTTTGCATTCAGCTAAGGTTGCATCAAAATCTTCTACTTCTCTATTGAGGGGAACATGAGCCCCTGCTGAAATTGAGTTAACAAACAAAGTGTTATCCCCAAGTATACAAACCTTTGTTCCATTGTAGGATAATTTAACACATTGATGGTAGGTAGATGAAACTACTTGCATATCATGATTCCATGGTCTACCAGGCAAAATATTATACGCAAGGGGCCCAACATCAACTACTTGGAATAAGATATCCTTTTTAACAGGCCAATCTTAATAGGAAGGATGGCCAACCCCTTGGAACTTCTTTCTTCCTCATCATAGGCTTTGATGGTAATCCTTTTCCTTGTATCTATAACCTTTTTAGAATAACCCAAATCTTTCAACAAACTAAATGAACAAATATTTAGCCCAACACCCCCATCTATCAACACACACCTAACATGGGTTCTATGGATCATGACTTCAATATGAAGAGCAAGATTGTGCGGGTGGCTCAAGGCTTTATCATCATCCTCTGAAAAGGTAAGGTAATGAGGGCTAGTAATGTGATTAACCATGTTCTAGAATTGGTTGACATCTAAGTTGTTGGGGACATTTGTCATGTGCAAAGCATCCTCAAGGATTTTCTTATGTCTTGGAGACAACTCTAAGAGCTCAAAGATCAAAATCTAAGGGGGGGTTCTCTATAACTAATCAACAATACTATAGCTTGACTTAGGATTGAGTGTTGGCTTTAAGGTGACATTTTTGGATGCCACTTGCTTAGGTTTACTTGATTGGATTGAATTGGGTCCTCTAATGACAATGGGACCTTGACTTTGTGTGACAGCATTGAGGGCTTGAGATGACACTCTAGAGTTGGGATCCCTTAGTACCACAATGGGCTCTTCATCAAAGACGGGAGGAGAGTCCACATCTAGATCATAACTATAGGTATCTCTACCCCTCATCATGTTGACATTTTCTTCTACAAATCCAAGCATGTTTATAGTATTCTCTGCATCTATGTAAGTATAGTTGATCTCAGCTTTTCCATTCTTAACTTTAGAGGTTTCCCCCTTCTCATATTTGGGAAACGATTCCTTGAATGCCTTATGATCGGCATTGGTTTTCAATCCATCTATCTTAAGTTTTCCTTTCTCAATGAGATCTTGAATAATATGCTTGATTTTGTAGAAATTTTCAATGTTATGTCCAATACCATTGTGAAATATGCAGAAGGCCTTCTCATCCCACCATTGCGGCTTAACATCGGGTATATAAAATTTCACAGGATCTTGAGGATGTGCAAGATTGTTGGAAATGAGCGTCTTCAAAATATCCTCATATGTATCAAGAAGTTTTGCAAATTGACATCTTTCTCTCTTAGGATTATCTTGGTATCTTGGCTTACTCTCTTGTTGATTAGATGTGTTGAGCTTCATATCTTGAACAACACTAGACAAGTGGAGCACAGTTTTATCTTTTGGTTGAGGAGTCCACAACTCCATCATTTACCACTTGTTTGTTCTTATTCCATTGTGAGTTCTTCCCTTTATCCTTGTTAGAGTTGTTATTATTTTGACCATTGATGTTGTTATTGTTTCCATGTTTGGTCAAAATACCTTGTTCTTTTAAAACATCCTCAATCCTACATGCAGTTTCAACCATGGTATCAAAGGAATCAAAAACCATTTTTCTAACTTCATACCGCATTTCGGGAACCAAGTTACTAACAAGGATACCAATCTTCTCATTTTCTAAAATGGTCCTAGAATATTGAGAGCACTGTCGTCTCCACCATTGCAAGAAAGTAACAAAGGATTCACCTTGACTTTTTTTTAAATTGCATAAGTCCAACATAGTGATTGATCTTGAGAGGTTGTATGCAAAGTGTTGAACAAATCTATGAACATGCTCTTTAAAATTCTTGACGAGGGGAGTTATATTGGTGAACCATTCCATTGCTTGACCTTTTAGACTCCTTAGGAATAATCTCATAAGATAGGAGTCATCTTGGTGGAACTCAAAACTTGTGGTATAAAACTGCCACACATGATCATGCAGATCTCCATTCCCATCATATTTGTCATATTGAGGAATTTCAACATTTCTAGGGAACTCTTTCATGTCAACACTCTTATCAAAAGGATTAGGGAAAATTGAATCCAGTGAAAATGAATTCTTAGGTGCCATCATCTTTTCCACCATGCTCTTAAGTTCCTTGAGCTCTTCCTCTTGAGATGGCCCTTGCTTCTTAATATTTTTGTCCACATCGAAGTTGTAAGGGACTCTAGCACCCTTGTTGATTAGACTCTCTAGGAACTTGTCTTTATTTTTCTCTAGATATTTCTCCACATACTGTTGGAAAATTGGGCCTTGTTGCATTTTCATGAAGTCTTGGGAGCTGGAGTCAAAATTCAAGCTACTACCCCCATACTATGAACCATGATGAGCATGTTGTGAAGGCTTCCTTGAGTTCCTTGGAGGTGTTCATCTCCTATAATGATCATGTCTGGAAGCCCTTCTTCCTCTAGGGCTAGGAGATCATGAAGGAAATATTGAATGTCTCCCACTTCATGGAGTCTTAGGAGGAGTGGATGGAGGAGAGCTTCTTCCACCATTAACACACATGTTGTTGAATTGATCATTGAGTTTTTGAGCCAAGAGACTATCTTGTTGTTCTTGAAAGGCTTTCTTTTCCATTTCTACCAAAGTTTGTCTTTCCAACTCTAGGAGTTTAAATTGTTCTTCATTTGCAGTTTGTTCATCTAGGAAGGCTTTCTTTTCATGCTCAATCCTCTTAAGTCTTTCAATCATGTATCTTGAAGATGTCTTGAGTGGTGAACTTGGTCTTGAATTTTGAAACAAGTTTTTGGTATAGGTTGCATTGACATGAGTGTCATAAAGTTCATCTCCTTGGTTCTCATGTTGTGATAACTCATCATGATAAGCCTTTCTTTTACCTCTCTCTCTCTCTCAGCCCTTTGGTGTGCACCTAGATATCTTGTTGAGATAAGGGGTGAGACTAGCTGACTGTTAGGAGAGGAGCCACAAATGAAATAGCATCTCTATGCTTTGCAAATATGTCATCAAGATGTTTATCCATGTCTTCCCTCTCTCTCCAAGTCATTGTGTAGCTCATATCCATAGAAGAGTGACAATATGCTAAGGGGGTACCCAACTTACTAAGGTGACTCTTGGAATCAAACCAAATTTTCAAGTTGCTCCTAGGTGATTGATCAAATATGGGTTCTTTTCCCTTATATTTTTGGCAAGTTTGAACTAAGGGTAATTGGTTAAAAACCACTTGAAGTCATTTTCCTTGATTTACTTGATATCTTGTTGTAACTAGCATGAAAGAAAAGGTACTAGATGATAGGATGACCCTAAGAAATGTTGGCACAAAACTAGGATAGTAAAGGCATTAACTTGTCCAAAATGAGGTGATAAGATAGAATTTGTAAGAGGCATAAGCCAACAATGCCACATAGGTTCCCACATTTCGGATAAGTATCCTAGCACATATGGATTAGGAGGATGATCTTACCCAAGTCATATTGATTAAAATTGAATTTGTATGAAAGTGAATGGACAAGAGATTACCAAAACTCTCCAAGTGTGTCATCAAAGAATCTAAAGGTTTATCTTTTCAACAAGGACGGTTTCTAGCTTACCAACTCCAAACAAGGTCACTTGTGCAATCAAAGGTTACTAATTCAAGAGGTCAAAATGCAAGTATCCAAAGATAAACAAGCTTCTAATAGTAGGGTAAGTGGCCTAATCTGAACCAGATCAACCAAGGAAATTGGAAAATGACAGGACAATAGGTTAAGAAAGCTCAAAATTGACAGCAAACAGCTTGCTGGTATAGCAACAGAGGCCAGATTCATGTGACGGAATGCTTGCTCATGTGAAGATTACCACAGGACCATGTGAAGTTTTGTAGTCTGATGTGAGGAAAACAAAGCTGGTGTGACAAGATGACAGCAAATTAATAGAAAGTTGGCAGAATATCACACGATGATTATCCCTATATTACGTGAAGAAACTCACAGGGCCGCGCGAAGAATTGTTTTCTCGCGTGAGGTTTCTGACAGGTTGGACAAGGAACTCAGTTTTGTTCATTTTAAATAACCAACTAGATGCATTAACATATTTTTCTCATGAATCAGGCACGTAGAATAGCAATCAGGGAGTTTCAAGCAAACATTTGTCTTCAAACAATGAGCAAGGGACAAAGTAGCCTTGTGCATCAACAAGAATAGTGACGTAGTATTTCTACTCCCTAAAATTTTTACTTGTGTATGTTCTAAAAATGTTTTCCAATCACGCACATAGTCCTAGAGAATAAAAATTTGGTTGCACTATGGTTCTTAGTAATGGTTTGACTCTGCAACTTTTGCAATCTCAAGTGGGTGAAATCCAATCCTGGCGCACCGAGGTTTTGACACAGTCTAAGAATTTAATCAATCAGGAGCTACTGAGGAGATCTAACAACCCACAAGAAACTACACCCATGGAGATTTCTTCCACAAGGACATTTATATATCAGTTTTTTCTACCATGACAAAAATGGCTATTATCGCTTGAGGTTACGTCCCCTTTTTTACCCAATAAAGGGAGTGTCCACTACGGTTAACCCTCTCTAACAAGGAAGACTCACAATATGGACCACATGGGGACTTGGTTTGGGTTTAAGGTTTCCAAGTTTCCGATTATCCCAAAAGGGAAAAGAGCATAATCCTCTAGCCTCTTCACCTCACCCAAACATAGCAAACAAGATCAATTGACCCACTAATTTTAAATCGCCTCACCCAAGGTTCGTATATCAACAACAATGACCACCAATCTCAAGAGAGAAAGTACCATCAAAAGTTGAAGACCAAACCAAGTGAGATAATAACAAATCCTTCCCTACCTACAAGGGGATTTATTGTCAAGAAGAGATTCACATGTAAGACAAGTGAATGAAGCTCACTCTCTCAAGATCGCCACAAATAGTGTTCATAGGGCCTAATTACTATGTGAAACATATATGCAAGAAAGCAAATCTAGGTTCATTCCTTTAGAGAAAAAATTGAAAATGTGATCTATGAAAGCAAGAAACACTCAAGCTAAACACATGAGAGGTTCATTTTTATTTCCAAAATCCAAATGTTCTAGAGATGCAAAAAAATGCCTCAAGTCCAATGCAATGAGAATGTTTTGTTGTTTATCCAAGCAAGTCCAAATCAGCAACAACAAATCAGAAACCACCAAAAATAGTAAACATTATTGGTTAGAGATCAAAGATATAAAATATAGCAATAAAAATTAGATCTCTAGTGTGAAATCTCATGCAAAGATTCTCAAAGTGCCGCGTGAAGATTCACAGAGTGCCACGTGAAGATTCACAGAATCTCGCGTGAAGAAACACACAGACAACAAAAAAATGCAGAAAATAGTAAATAGTAATAGATCACTGCCTGGTGTCAGAGTCCACGTGAAAATTCACACAGAGCCACACGATAAAACTCCACATATCACGCAAAATTTTGCATAGACTGGCAAAACTTCATGCCATTTTAAGAAAAATGTTGCACAAATTTTTGTCACAGAGCCGTACGGACGAAAAAATTAGATTTGCAAGAAAATAATGGAAATGGAGCTAGATCTGCCCCGCGGTGGGTGCCAAAAATGTGTGGTAAAAATGTGTCACACTTCTATGAACTATTCAATCCAAGGTTGCTCAAGAATGAGGCCTCAAATTTCTACTCATAGTCATGGAGTGCAAAGGTTTGTGATGGAGGCCCTCAGATTGACCTAGTTGTACCCTTGCAAGTACACCATGAAATGAGAGATTCCATCCATGAAATTGACAACTATTCTATATGATTGCAATGCATAAAAGGAAATTAATCTATATGATAACAATGCATGATTAATCTATAGAAGGAAATATGCAAGCTTAATCTATGGAAGAAAATATGAATTTAATCTAATATGAATCTAATCTACATGAATATCCATGGATGCAAGAAGAAGAAGACAAGAAGATAGAGAAGTTGTAATATCCAAGCTCAAGTGCTCAAAATCTCCTCCAAAATTACTCTCCAAACCTACAACATAACAATACAAAAAGAAGTGGGATCCTAAATGAGAAGGAGAGGGCTCCTTATAAAGAAAAGTGAACGGTTGAGATTAAGAGGTAAAAGGAAATGAGCAATGGCGGAGATTAAATCTTGGTTGATCTATCTGCTCATTAAAGCAAAAATCCCACCACTTAGAAAGATGTGATAAAAAAAAGAGATTTTTATTTAATTTAATTTAATTTATTTCCTTTTTCATCAAATAAAGTGCTTTAAGTGGGGATTTTTATTTATTTAATTAAAAGAGGGGTTTTCTTTTAATTAAATAAATTAGAAAAATTTTATTTAATTAAATAGGAGGAATTTAATTTAATTAAATAAGATGAATTTTATTTAATTACAAGAGAGAAATTTAATTTAATTAAATAAGATGAATTTTATTTAATTAAAAGGGAGATTAAATCTTTTAATCAAATAAAAATGATCAAACCTTAGGAAATGTTGAAATAATTGAATTAATTATGATTTGATCAAAGAAATTTATTTGAATTGAAAATGTTGCAAAACATTGATTTAAGAATTTGATAAATTGATAAATGGGGGCCCATAGTCCAGACGACCAGTGTATGGTGCATACAGTATGCATACCTCAAATTTGTTGAGTGATTGTATTATGATTTAAACTATTTTTGTAAGTTCTTGTTATCGGAAACCATGAACACAGAGCTCCACGAGTAATTGACTTCTTTCAATAACAATGACACCATAAGTGTATAAAACAATATATGGTGCACAACAACAGCAAGCATGCAATTACATCAATGATATTGTATTATGCCCGAGCTCAAATTCAAAATAGTAAGTGTATGGGTTTATTACTGATGTCCCTATTTGATTGGTCGATGCTTTATTTTTTATATTGCTGCTATTAAAATATAACAAACAGAGCACCGACCAATCAAATAGGGACATCAGTAATAAAATTATGCCAATCAATGATGCAAACAGCTCATGGGCATGGAAAAATTAGTGAGCATCAATATCAACATAAATTAAATGCCTAAATACTCCACATAGTTCTATGAGAGTAGAAGGGTCATGTGGTGCTCAAACAATGAGCTCATAAACAATGCATGCTGCCCTAGCTTGCAGCTTGTGAGCCATCAAGATATTTCCTCATGAAATTATCATAAACGGGGAGTACCACATAGTGAATATTAGCAACAAAACAAATAAAGAGAGATCAAACACTTCACACAATGCCTTGAAGGTAATAGAAATGATGCCCTAGCTCTCAAATCTCGTGGGTCACCAAGCATTTCAAATGCAAAGATGTAAACAATGCCAGTATTAAACAGTGAGCTCATAAATAATGCATGATGCCCTAGCTTGCAACCCGTGAGCCATCAAGACATTTCCTAATGAAATGATCATAAACAGGGAGTACCACAAAGTGAATATCAATAGAAAAAAAATAAAGAGTGATCAAACACTTCACAGAATTCCATGAAGGTAATAGCAACGATGCCCTAGCTCTCAAATCTCATGGGTCATCAAGCATTCCAAATACAAAGATGTAAACAATGCTAGTATTAACATTCATATCGTGCCATTAAATCAACAAATGCCATCAAAATGAAATTGAGTTAATGAGAAGACAAAACTCGAATGCCTACCTCAGGTCATGGCTGCCATATGCCAAGCTTCCAAATCAAGCTCAAGATTCACAATAGAAGAGCTCTCTTCATGTACGCAACTCAATCTACCACAATTAGGGCCCTCGTCGTGCATGCAACTCGATCACGAAAATTAGAAATGAGCCTTTATTTTTATTTTTTTTGTTTATAATCACGCAAGTGTCAAAATTACGAGGGTACTATCGCTATTAGAACAACATCAGGGGCACTTGAAAAAACCACAAAAATCACACAAAAATGGTAGTGTCGTCACAAATTGGCATCAAAATTTGACCCCAAATGTTGTAGTGGCGGCAGTGACACTACTAAGCCAAGTGTATGGACTACCTCAATCCATCCAACTCAAAGAATGGATAATCCTTCTGATAGAGAAGATCAAAAACTGCAAGGCCAGGTTTGATTGGGCCACCATCATAAGTGATCAACTAGATGAGCAACTGATTGCAGTGAAACACAATCCAAAATTATATATGATTACATATATAGTGTACTTATTGGTTGCATGGGAAGACTATTCAAGACTTGTGAAAAGAGGGAACATAAATGATCAAAATGCATGGCCCCATATTATATACCCGCAGTTGGTGAAAATGCGAAAAGATATCCTAGACTATAGGATAGTGAAGGACGCTTTCATCTTCACAATCATCTAATCTATTGAAGGTGATTTCATGAAGAGAATTTCAAAGGAAGAAACTTCCAAGCTAAGGGCTATTGGGGCCTATTACATATAATTTAGGACATTTAAATACATCTAGGGGGTAGGGTCTACTTTGCAACCAAAGAAGCTTCCCAGGTACCCATTTGACTAGGTAATTATTCTAGAAATATCTAGGAAGCTCACAGATGCTTATGAGCACATAAAGCATAAGAAGAAGTGTTGTTGGGACTTCCCTATTCTTCTAGGCTTGTACACTCTCCAAGACCTGAAAGTTTGTAAATCCTTGACCTTTGAGTGGGATGAGTGCCCACTTCAACTATACAAAACCTTCTGGGCCCGATTTGACCCCATAGGCACATACAACCATATTATTGGCAAGTTCTACATCCATGAGCCCCACCTAGAAGATTATTGGATGAACTGTGTGGAGGATCATGAGGTAAGGATTGGGGACTACTACAAGATATCCTTTGCACTAGCATAAGTATCCTTGAAGACCTATATTCCCCCATAGGTTTTGGATAAAGATTCAGATAGGGTGCTGGAGTCAATTTACACTGTGGATGAAATATACAATAGGCCCATCATGAACACAGAAAATGATAAGGATGAGAAAGATGATATTGAATTCCAAGCTAGGCTTGGGGTCTGAACAATGGAAGCATGGTTTAAGAGGTGTTATAAGATGGATCCAATCCCTATGAATAAATTTATGGATCCACCCAAGAAGGTGGTTAAGAAACATGGAGAGAGGTCTACGGTGCCCCAGTATAAGAAGGCCCCACCTCAAAAGCTAAAGACAATATACGACCATGAACATGTAGTAGAGTATAGTCCAAATCCAAGGCACAAGGCTCCAAAAACCAGGATGAGTGGATACATAGATCCTCCAGTGGGATCATCACAGGCCCCACAAGATGAAGGCCCTTCTACTTCTGGCCAATCTCCCGTGCCACCAAAAAAGGGAAGAAATGTATAAAAGGAGGAGAGCTTCTGTGTCTCCACAACTAGAAACCTTATAGTAGGAGTTAGAAGAAGAGGAAGAAATACCTCTGATTAAAAGGACAAGATCCAGAAGAGGAAAGAAAATGAGACTACAAGAAAACATGTGGAGGATCCAAAAGAACAGGACAACCCTCTACATGCCTTAGGTTCAGATGAATTACACATATCTAATTTTTAATTCCTAGAAGGATTTGCAGACCAGGGAAAGGATACACCAGATTAAATAATAGCATAGGACATGAGAGAACCATCACTCATCTATCCCCAAGTGACCCTCACTCTACCTCCGAACCAGTTCACTAATCCCACACTAAATGTGCTTGTCGTGGGGATGGATTTTAACACCGTTCAAGGACCTAAATCTCAATATGCCACAACAACTGCTAATATAGTAGGAAATAAGTCTACAGGGGAGAGTTCTACTTCAACCCCACTGCCTCACATTCCCATTCCCATTCCACCAACCTCTCTTCCCCCTCCAGTTCCTACTCTACCAAACTCTCTTCCCCCTTCAATTCCTACTCCACCACCTTCTCTCCCAACTCCAACACCAACTCCACCACCTTCTCTCCCAACTATAACACCAAATCCACCACCTATAGTGCTAACACCAACTGAACTACCATCAGTTCCTTTACCTTGCTTCATCTTGATCCCCAAGGGTTAGTAAGAGCGGAAGTTGTGTTACCCTCCAAAACCACCTTGGAGGCCATGAATAGCCTTAATACATAAGTGTTTATTATTTCCTTTGGAGATTAAGGATGAGATAAGGATGAACCCGAACCTACAGTAGAAGAGGAAAGGAGAGAAGAAGAGAAGGGGGAAGAAGAAAGGGGAGAAGGGGAAGGTCACAAAGAAGAAATGAATGATGGAGAAGGTGAGAAAGAAAGAGAACAAGAGAAAGAGTCAGAGGAGGAGGTGACCCCCAGATCAAAAAACTTGGCTTCAATCCTCCATGTTTCCCCATATGAGTCGATCATCACCTTTAGTAAAGCTACTTGGTTTACTAAAGAGATTCAGCCTAGGAGGAGAGCTTACATGGATGAGGAAGAAGGAGAAGATAAAAACATGACATTCTTGGGGAAATATTTTCACCACTCAGAGGAAAACATACCAGCAGACACTAGGGGTCACTGGAAGGCACAAGTAGAAACTCCTTCTGTTAGCACCTCTCAAGCATAAGTGACCCCAGAATATTATGCACTTGAAGAGGTAGACTTGGGTGAGCCCAGCAGGGAAGGGAGTAAGACATTAGTAGCTCTAGGTTTGAAGAATGCTTTAGTATTTATGAGAAAGGATGAAGAGACCATCAAGTCCTTAACAGAGAAAAATGAGGCTCTGAAGAAGTTCATTTATAAGATAGTGGGTCCCATTGACCCAAGTTGCCCGGAGGTCTCATTATAGGCCGTATTAGAAAAGAGGGCCACTCCATATTTACCAATGGGTTTGACCCCTTCCTTCATCAAAGAAAGTGCGGATTGGAAGAATGAATTTGAGAAATATGGAGAAGGGGTTAATAGACTGGTGTTTAGGCCTTACATATTCATCTTGATTGAAACTACAAAGTTGATAAACCAAATGGAGAGTGAAGATGGCTTAGATTTTGAGATAACCAAATGGAAGTTCGCCCTCTAAGACCTAAAGATAATTAAGAAAAAACTCTTCCATATCCTAGTAAAGATATATGAGGGAAAAGAGTTCGACAACTTCTAAACCTTGATCAAATGTATAACCAAGACAATTAAGGTCTTCGAAGAGTGCCTAGCCCGCATATTGGAAAAACATAAGGAAGTCATGGAATGGGTAGGAGAGATAGAAGGTTTCTTCATAGGAATTGTCTTGGACCTATATCGAGACCAAGAAAGAATATTATGTGTCCAAAAAAAGAGGTGGTACAATATTTCATAGATATTCTAGTACGTGTTAGCAAAAAAAAGGCCTTGCACCAATTGTTCTACTCAAAGGAAGACATGTAGAGAATGTCAGAGCATGAAGAAGATCAGATCAAGTTCTTCACTTCTAAATTGACCATTTTCAAAGAGAAGCAAGAATGAAGGGTCAACAAAGTGAAGAGGAAAGAGATAAATTATGAGGAAGTTCAAGAGATAGTACAAAGGCTCTAAGTTGCCCATCTGGAAGAATTTCCAAGCTGATGCCTCAGATTCATTCAATAATTTTGTAGAAAGAAATTTTCTACACTTAGCCATTTTCCAAAAGGATAAAATTTGGCATTTTGGCCTTTCATCCCTTTTGGCCCTCCCAACATTTTAGAATTTCTCCCTTTCTGCCTCCAAAAGAGCCAAAACTTTTAGGCCTCCAATTTTGGGTTCCGACATGTAGAAATTTTTGACACTTGGAAAACTTCAGAGTAGAGGTCAGGGTCTAAATTTATGGATCTTTCCAGAGAGATCATGTTTTTGCATGGAAGTTAAACTCCAAATCATATGGATGCCTAACTAGAGTTCATTTTGGAAGGACTAAGGGTCCCCTATTAGTTTCCACCGCAAAGAGAACCCCATATGAAGATTCCAAGAGAGAACTCCCAGATCAAGAAGAAGACTCCAGTTGCATGCAAAGAAACCCCATCTTCTTTCTCTCTATTTTATTGGTGAGATTGATCCCTCTTGCATGGAAAAAATAAGTGTAAATGAATTAAAAATCCATTAAAGTTTTTTAGTATCAGTTAGCAGTAGTTTTCTTTCAGCAAAGTTTTAGTCTTAGTTCATTTTCAATAATTTAGAGTCTATAATAATCCTTAAAGGATTAAAAGTTGTCATTAGTATACAAGGAAACAGTTTTGGACCGTTAATCATAGTGTACACTGACAGATAGTTTACAATGTAACCTGAGGAAGATAGTTCATAGAATGTCTACAGAGTATATCGAGCACAAGTCTACCGAGAGATAGTTTTATTGCCGAGAAAAGTAGATCTAAACTACACGTTAGCTAAAGCACTTTAGTCTTGAAAATACCTTTATGCTTAGCTACAAAAATATTTCTTGAGGATCAAGTAAAGCATAAGTAATGGATTTAATCAGTTTAATTGTTTGTATACATGCAAACTAGGAGATCAAGGTCAATTTCTAAACCTTAGATCATTAGAGTTATCAAGAAAAGCATGAAACCTAATTAGGTCATAATCTTGTATAAATAGATGTAGTAATCAATCAAGACATGATGATTGTAGCTGTAGAGGACATCTTGTTAGTAATAACTGAGAAGGGGGGTGAATCAGTGGCCTCAAAATTTTATCCTTCAAACATTAACCACCAATCAAATAAACCTCAGATTATTATGTCCCTACAAGATGCATACCATAAAATACTTATAATGATTAACTATCTGTTAGTTTTCCTTGTCTGTCCTTATTCTCCTTGATTACCGATAAGAAGTATAACTATTTACTGAAACTTAGTAAATAAGCAGAGTATACCGATCAACCCTGTGATAATTATGTCAGATACAAAACAATAAAGAAATGAACCATAAACACATAACACATGAATTTTTAACGTGGAAACCCTGTTAAGGGAAAAAACCACTGGGACCGATACCCCAAATTTTCACTCTTCTAAAGTGAGCCCTGTTAGGAGCCAACCCTGTTAAAGGTTACAAACACACTGTTAAGTGCGACCTTGTTAGAGTATGTTATACATAGAGGTTGTCACTTAGTATTGGGCATCTATTGCTATCATCCTTGAATCAGCCTCCTTCTTAGACTATCAATAGGTATCGGGCAAGTCCAATGCTACTTTCATGAATCAACCTTTTTGGCACTCCTTCGAATGTACCTCAATATATAGAAGACTGTTAAGTCCTTCTCTATTAAGAGACTTGATGCTTCAATGGTTAAACTAAAACACTATGACCTATTTCTAATGCAACTTTGAATTGTAGATTTTTAGATCTATTTAAGTACATTACCTCTATGATCAATGTATTAATTCAATTATTTGTGCTCCACACTTTCTAACTCTGTGATGCTATGCTTCACTATTCATCGGTGTTTGTAGAATTCTTCATCTCTCCTTCATCTTGATTGATTAGGACTGTATGAAGTTATTCTTCATCAGTTTCTCTTTAACATCCTCTTTCTATTCACTCCCCTTAATCCCATTCGTAAATGAATTAAGCTTGTCTCTTATATAGACATGATATTCACTATTTCTTGATTCTTGATTCTTGGCATGAAAAACAATCTAGCCAATTTGATTTAAAGCATAACTCATGATTTATCTCGTATTTATCTTCTTGCCAACTGTACAAATCTTCTTTAAATCAATCACTTAACTCTGGTCGAATAAAACAAAGAAAACAACCAGTTAAGTCTATTTTTAGCTCTTGCCAGCTAGATATTTTGTCATTTTCTAAAATCTCTCTTCCATTGGTCAACTCTGCAGTTAGTCATCGGTGACAACTGACAGTTTCATCAGTGTGACTCTAGTTAGCTTCAGGATCTCCTTCCTTCAGGCATCATTGGATTTTTACTCATCGGGCAACTCTATTTTTAGCTCATCGGGCATCCTGTGGTTTTTCTTCGTTGAGCAACACTATCTTCTACTCATCAAGTATTACTGTGACTTTTCTTCTTTTCCTTTACCGATGGTGTGCACTCCATTGGTGTTATCTATCACTTAGTGAATACTTGACTTTTATGCATTGCTAAAAGCATAACCTTTGTTCCATTGATTCTCTGAAGTCTTTGACATTATGTACATGACCGTACAGATGATATCAAGTTGACATCAATGACAATACAAACTATTAACTAATTTAATGCCTTGCATTATCTTCAACTTAACATTATCAAACATTCAATCAGTTACATGTCATCAATCTCTCCCTTTGGCATTGATGTAAATATACTATATTATCACACTATACTATTTCTAATACAATATGAAATACAACAATTGAGATTCATCAAACTACCAATCTTTTTGTTCTGATAACTGATAAATGTCTAAACTTTGGTAGGCTTTGTTTTAGCTTAGATTTGATTCTTGCAGCTCTTTTTCTTTTGATGTGTTGAGTCCTCTTCTTGTATCAATTTCTCTCCTTTGACTGTTCTCTCTTTTGTGATGTCTTTTTCTCTTGTCAGCAACTATCCCTTTGTGTAATCTTTTATACAATTTCTCCTTAATATATAATCTCTCCATGTTGGAGTACTCTGATAATGGTTAATCTCTCTCCCTTTTTTAGAAGAATGTGATAATATGGATAATCTCTCTCCCTTTGACAAAAATGCCAAACAAATATCTCACAAATATCTAACATTCATGTCAAGCAATCTTTTCTCTCCATCCATAATATATTCCTTGAATTTCCCTTATCCATCAGCAATACAACAATATGCTCTAGTGCTCGGTTATGGTATATACTTGTCTGTATATAGATGTATCTTTGAAGTTAATCTCTTTTTTTGCATCAAAATGAATGATATTCTGATAATATGTAGGTTGATGCAGCCTTCAATCATATTACTGATTGGTAGACAAGGGTTTGACCCCTAGTCTCTTTCTCAAGTACTCAAATGTATTCTTAGGCAGTGGCTTGGTGAAGATATCAGCTAATTGTTCCTTTGATTGCACATACTCAAGTATCACCTCTTTTTCTTGAACTTGGTCTCTCAAATAATGATACTTGATGGAAATGTGTTTAGTCTTTGCATGCATGACTGGATTCTTGGAAATGTTTATTGCACTAGTGTTATCACAATAGATAATTAGTGGTTCTGAGATCTTCATATGCATACCTTCCAGCAACTATTTGATCCATGCAATATTTGAGCAATTTGTAGCAGCAACAACATACTCTACTTCTGTAGTAGACTAAGAGATGCATCCTTGCTTCTTGCTAATCCATGTGACAAGTCTATCACCCATAAAGAATGATCCTCCAGTTGTGCTCTTTTGGTCATCAAGATTTCCATCCCAATCAGTGTCGGTAAACACATTAAGTTCAAATTTTCCTTCTTTTCTATACCATAATCCAAATTTCTCAGTGTTCTTTAGATGTCTTAGGATTCTTTTCATAGCAGTCATATGTGATTCCCTAGGGTTAGCAGAAAATCTAGCATCAATTCCTACTGCATGTGCAATATCTAGTCTAGTGTGTACAACATTCATGAGTTTTCCAATCATTGATCTGTACAAAGTTTGATTTACATCTATTTTCTTGTCCTCCTTTGTTAACTTACATCCAGTAGCCATCGGTGTTCCAACTAGTTTGGAATCTTCCATCTTGAATATTTTTAGGAACTCTTTGATGTATTTGGACTATGTAATGAAAATACCTTCACTTTGTTGAATGATCTATAGACCAAGAAAGAACTTGATCTCTCCAAACATAGACATATCAAACTCTTTGCTCATCTTATTAGCAAATGAGTTACATAGCATATCATTGCCTCCAAATATGATGTCATCGACAAATATTTCAGCAATCAAAGTGTTAGCATCAGTATCTTCCTTCAAATAAAGATTATTGTTTTCACTAGTCCTTACAAATCCAATACTTATTAGATAGGAATGAATTCATTCATACTAGGCTCTAGGAGCTTGTTTCAATCCATACAAGGCTTTGTGAAGTCTACATACCATGTTTCTCTTGTCTAGATCGACAAAACCTTCTGGTTGCTCAATGTATACCTCTTCTTCAAGTATTCCATTTAGGAATGCTGACTTGACATCCATTTGATATACTTTGAATCCTTTGAATGCAGCATAAGCAAATAGTATTCTTACTCCTATCCTAGCAACGGGTGCAAAGGTCTCTACATATTCTATACCTTCTTCTTGTGCATACCCCTTGCATACTAGTCTTGCTTTGTTTCTTGTGACTTCTCCATTCTTGTTCAGCTTATTCTTGAATATCCATTTTGTACCAATGTCCTTCTTGTCATCTGGTCTTGGCACAAGTGACCATGTCTTGTTCTTCTCAATCTGTTCAATCTCATCATTCATAGCACTTATCCATTCCTCATTATCTAGTGCAGCATTGACAGATTTTGGATCAAACTCACAAATTAAACAATTTGAGGTTAAAGACTTACTTCTTGTTCTTGTACCAGCTTTCTCATCCCCTATGATCTAGATCTCTGGATGGTTCCTTCTTACATATCTTGCAAGTACAGGTATAACTCTTTGTGTATCAGCTTGATCATTATTTTGATCTTCATTCTGTTCTTCATCACCTTGCACATTAGTCTGATTATTATCCTGACCGTCAATAATAGTAATATGATTGTTGGTTGTAACATTCTATTGTTCTAGAATTAATCACTACTGGTTGGGTAGAGTGTTGAGTTCTTCACAGTATACAAACTTGTTGTTGTCCTCTAGTTCTTTTGTTCTTTCCAGCTCATTCTTTTCTACAAATTCATCTATCTTTACATTTGCACTTTCAACAATTTTGTTAGAAGCCTTGATGAGAAATTTATAAGCTTTGCTCTTGGTAGAATACCCCAGAAAAATACCTTCATCACTCTTGGCATCAAGATTTTCATTTCTATCATCCTTTTAAGACATAAAATTGACTACCAAATATTTTGAATTAATTTACATTGGGTGTTTTACCATACCATAGCTCATAAGGTGTCTTCTTTGTGTCCTTCAATTGTACTTTTTTCAGTGTGTAGACAGCAGTACTGACAGCTTCCCTCCAGAAGATTTGGGTGATGCCTTTTTCTATCATCAATGTTCTAGCACAATCAATTATTGATCTATTCCTTCTCTCAGCAATCCTATTTTGCTGTGGTGTTCTTGGTGCAAAAACCTATCTTTTTATACCATGCTCATTACAAAAATTAGTGAATTCATCTGATATAAATTCTCCTCCTCTATTTGACCTCAAGCATTTCAAATCCTTACCACTTTGTTTTTCTACCATAGCCTTATACCATTTAAACATCTTGAATACTTCAGATTTATCTTTTAGAAACATGACTGTCACCATTCTAGAGTAATCATCAAAAAAGAGAATAAAATATCTATCTCCATAATAGATCTTTGTCCTCATTAGTCAAAATAAATCAGTATGGACTAATTCTAGAATGTCATCAGTTGTATGGGTTTTACTTTTGAAACTAGACTTAGTCATTTTAGCTTTTTGACAATTCTTGCACATGATTTTGTCTAGCTTTGCCATCATCAGTAAGCATTTTACATTTCTCCTTCTTCTTATCTTCATCATGTTATCAAAATTCACATGAAACAATCTTTTGTGCCACAACCATATGTCTTCATTTATATTCATTAAGCAAGTGGTGTTAGTATCATTCAGATAGAATAAGTTACCTTTAGTCTATTCACCGGTACTAATCAGTTTTCCTGATTCATTGAAGATCTTTGCCTTCTTATTCTCAAATGCTACTCTGTGACCTGAATTAATCATCAGAGAAACACTCAATAGATTATAATTCAATTCTTTCACCCAATAAGCATTTTCACATTTAATCAGGTTATTCAGCATTATAGTTCCTTTACCTTCAACTGGACAAGGTGTATCATTACCCATTCTTACTGTACCACCATTATAATACTCAAAAGTGTTAAACTTTTCTTTATCACCGGTCATGTGGTGAGTGCAGCCACTATCTATAATCCAAATGTCATTCTTGCTAACCTTAGATATGAGTGTAGTTTCTACATACCTTTCATCTTCATATGAATCATCCTTCACAGCCACAAATACCATCTCAATGTCTTCATTAGGTTTGGTGTCAGTATCTTCATCTTTGCAAGAATCTAGGTAGCTAGCCTTCTTTCCTTTGTCCTTGTAGTCTCAGGTATCTCTTCTTTTGGATTATTAGTAACCTCTATAATCTTTGTTATCACCTCTGTCAGATTTCTTCTCAAAAGATCTGTCATTACTTCTGTCATTTTTCTTATGTTAGGATATCTTACAACAAAGTGTCTAATCTCTTTACAATTAAAGCATACAAGTGGTAACTTGCCTTTGTATTTACCTTTTCCTCTCTACATTCTTCTAGCCATAAGTGCTTCTATTTCATCTAGATCTTCTTCTTCACTTTCACTTTCACTATATCTTCTAGATGTGTATCTATTACTTGATTTTCTTAATCTCATAGAAAACTTAAATGCAGACTCTAAGTTTGGTAAGACACTATTATCAAAGTTATTCATCTCAAATGAAATCGGTCTACCAATTAAACTATCAAGAGTGATTGTATTGTTTGCTACTTCTCTCATTTCTTGAATGGTAGAAACTCTAATAGCATATATAGGCAGTAAGGTTCTTGAGATTTTACTTACTACTGTCTCCTCTTCAAGTGTACCTCCAACTCCTCGTATAGCATTGAATACTTCTTTTATTCTTGTGTTGTACTGTGTGGTGTTTTCTCCTTCTTTCATTTTGAGATCATCAAATTTTCCTCTAAGGCTTTCTGCCTTGGCTCTCAGAACATTTGTAACACCTCCATGTACAAGCTTCAGTTTGTCCCACATCTTCTTTGCAGTTTTGCAATCCTTGAAATCTTCAAATTCAACATCAAAGAGTGAGGAAGAAAGCTCTATAACCATGTAGTTGTGTTCATGCTTCTCTCTCAATTGATATACTGTCAATACTCCTGTAGGCAACACATATTCAGTATCTAGGAATTGAGTAACATCATTACCAATACCTGATAAGTGGAGTCTTATCCTGCTTTTCCATGAAGTAAAGTTGTCTTTGTTCAACTTGGGCACATCTCGTCTATTCATCTTGTGATCTTGACTTAGGTCTTGAAACCTTCCTTTCTAAGTACACAAGCTTTGATACCAATTGTTAGTAATAACTAAGAGGGGGGGGTGAATTAGTGGCCTCAAAATTTTATCCTTCAAACATTAACCACCAATCAAATAAACCTCAGATTATTATGTCCCTACAAGATGCATGCCATGAAATAATTATAATTATTAACTGTCTGTCAGTTTTCCTTGTCTATCCTTATTCTCCATGATTACCGATAAGAAGTATAACTATTTACCAAAACTCAGTAAATAAGCAGAGTATACCGATCAAACCAGTGCTAATTATGTCAAATACAAAACAATAAAGAAATGAATCATACACACATAACACATAAATTTTTAATGTGGAAACCCTGTTAAGGTGAAAAGCCACTAGGACCGGTACCCTAAATTTTCACTCTTCTAAAGTGAGCCTTGTTAGGAGAAAACTCTGTTAAAGGTTACAAACACACTGTTAAGTGTGACCTTGTTAGAGGATTTTATACATAGAGGTTGTCACTTAGTATCGGGCATATATTGCTACCATCCTTGAATCAGCCTCCTTCTTAGACTGTCAATAGGTATCGGGCATGTCCAATGCTACTTTCATGAATCAACCTTTTTGGCACTCCTTGGGATGTACCTCAATATATAGAAGACTGTTAAGTCCTGCTCTGTTAAGAGACTTGATGCTTCAATGGTTAAAATGAAACACTATGACCTATTTCTAATGCAACTTTGAATTGTAGATTTTCAGATCTATTTAAGTACATTACCTCTTTGATCAATGTATCAATTCAATTCTTTGTGCTCCACACTTTCTGCTCTGTGATGTTGTGCTTCACTATTCGTCGGGGTCTGCAGAATTCTTTAGCTCTCCTTCAGCTTGATTGATCAGGACTGTATGAAGTTATTCTTCATCAATTTCTCTTCAGAATCCTCTTCCTATTCACTCCCCTTAATCCCATTTGTAAATGAATTAAGCTTGTCTCTTATATAGACATGATATTCACTGTTTCTTGATTCTTGATTCTTGGCGTGAAAAACAATCTAGCCAATTTGATTTAAAGCATAACACCTAATTTATCTCGTAGTTATCTTCTTGCCAAATGTACAAATCTTCTTTAAATTAATCACTTAACTATGGTTGAATAAAACAAAGAAAACAACTAGTTAAGTCTATCTTTAGCTCTTGTCAGCAAGATATTTTGTCATTTTCTGAACTCTCTATTCCGTCGGTCAACTTTACAGTTGGTCATCGGTGACAACTGATAGTTCTGTTGGTGTGAATCTAGTTAGCTTCAGGATCTCCATCCGTCGGGCATCATTGTATTTTTACTCGTTGAGAAACTCTATTTTCAGCTCGTCAGGAATCCTGTGGTTTTACTTCATCAGACAACATTGTCTTCTGCTCGTCAGGTATCACTATGAATTTTCTTCTTTTCCTTTACCGATGGTGTGCACTTCATTAATGTTATCTATCACTTAGTGAATACTTGAATTTTATGCATTACTAAAAGAATAACCTTTATTCCATTGATTCTCTGAATTCTTTGGCATTATGTACATGACTGTAAAGATGATATCAAGTTGACATCAATGACAATACAAACCATTAACTGATTTAATGCCTTGCATTATCTTCAACTTAAAATTATCAAACATTCAATCAGTTACATGTCATCACATCTAACGATCAGATAAAGGTTTTCATGCACAAGGTCAAAAATAGAAGAATTTAGTTTATCAAGAACTACATTCAAGGCTACCGAGTAGAACAGAGGTATTATCCATCATAATAAGGTGATATTGTTTTTGTGAACTTATTGAATTTGTAATCAACAATTCAATATTGCAAGCTATCAAGTCATAAGTATTTTTGTCTACTCTCTAAAAATTGTAGCAAATAGAAGAAATCCTTCAAGAAGGTGGACTTAACAGTTTTATTGTAAATATCTTAACTGGGTGCACACATACATTGTGTTGCTAAAATATCTTAACTGAGTAGACTTAAAAAATCTAACATGTTTCTCCTAATAGGGTAAGATCATAAGAAGTGATCACAACTTGTAGCCTTAAGTGACACCTTCCATTCTACAGATAGTGAAGCTTTGTGGTTTTCATCCCCACTGTAGTTTTTACCTTCTAATAGGGTTTTTCTGCATTATCAATTCTTGTGTCATGTGTAAATGAGTTTCATGAATGTTCCTATGTTATTTTACATGCACTTACATTTATGTTATGATATTACATGCATGAGGTAGTAAAGAAACAATGGTTGGTAATGCAAGAAAAGATTATTAAGGTTATTTGATAAAAAAATTTAAGGGTATTGATTCACCCCTCCCCTCTTAGTACACACCCTTCCATTATTCCAACAGTCTCTGATGCCCTAATTTCAACATTCAAAATTTGTAGATAAAAAATCTATATATTGTAATCAAAAGCAATGTAATAGGGTCGGATTCCTAATGCAATAAAGATCTACAATTGGTGCTTCATTCGTAGTGTGATATTTTCTTCTATCTATGCAAAATTGATGAATGTGTGCATACTTGTTTGTTATTTTCAAAGAGCCAACTATTTATTTTGTTTTGAAATTGTGTTTCTATTAGTTAGAGTATTCTTTTATCTATCTACCTTTTTGTGATGAATGCATGGAAAATATCATCTATTGGGAATAACGATAAATCCATCTTGTGTGTGCGTGCATCTTGGTAGCTTCATGATTTGATAGTTATTGAAAATATTGCATGAGTGAATACATTTTCTCTCCAAATGATTGCATCCATCGAGTATAGAATTGTGGCATCGTCTGATTTATACTTTGTGGGTTTGTTCCAATATCTCCATCATTCAATTTTCAAGGGGAGATTGACAGTGGTTTATGTCTATTAGGATTTCATTTTCAGCAAGTTATTTCATTTCTTGTTACCTTACTCATTTAAATTTTGTCATAAATCTGAAAGTAATCATCTTTAAAAACACAAAAGTACATTCTTAGTTAAAACACAAATCTTTGATAAATCGGAAAATACCAAAAAGTAATAAACTTGTTTTGTAGTTTGATGTCTTGAACATACCAGCAAAGGCATCCTCATGAAAATTCACATTTATCTTCAACTGAATAACCAAGATGGTTATACCACAACCCCGGAGAACCTTGGGAATAACTTCATTATTCTTTCAAGAGAGGAGATCGAATCTCGAGATCCTTGTCATTGAATTGTGTAAAAACAATGCTCAACACTAATAATTGGTATTAGGCTTGTGGCAATTAGAGAGAAATCCTAATAGCTTGAAGGACATCCATATGGATTCAAGTAGTTCCAAATAAAATTTTGAGGCAACACTTGAAGACCTTGATAAGGCAAAAGTTGATAATGCTGAATTAAAATTTAAATTGAGAAGAGCTAAAGGTTTCCTAAAGAAGCTTAAAGAACAACTTGAACTTTCTAGGAACCAAAGCCAAGATCTTATGGAAAAGATATAGGAAGAATATGATAATGATTCCTCTAATCAAATTAAACATCTTTAAAAATACAAAGAAGTATTGAAACATGAATGTGAAGTTACCACTATTCAGATGGCTAAAGAAATTCAACAAGAGAAAGATGAAAAGACAAAGCTGAAGAGATCTTGAAGAATCCAAATGTATATATGGGAAATATGTTGTTTGAACTTGATTATTACAAAATAAAGTATCAAGAATTAGAGAAGTTAATCACATCATTAAGGGAGAACTTGTTGAAGAAAAGAATCACAATGAAAAACTTCATGCGAGAAGTGACAAGATTGATGAACAGGGGGAAAGACAAAATCCTAAAGGTGACATGATAGGAGTTGGCCTTGATAAAGAAGAATGCTCAAAATCTCAAGAAAGACATTTTGAGGCAAATTAGTTGAGACTCCTAATTGATAGGAAGATCATATACAACAAGAAGAACATAGAGAGCAGATCAGACCTTTCAGATGAAGATGCTTTAGATGTAACAAAATTGGTCACATTAAGAGGGATTGTAGAGGTAAGACTCTTTATACACCTTTTTTTGGTTATTATTTCAATTTCTATGAATATGGGCACAAGAAGACAACATGTAGAAAACTTGATCAATCCTACATAAAACAAGATTACATTAGAGAAGGAATAACATATAAGATTACATGTTACAAGTGAAACAACTTTAGAAACATTGCAAGGAACTACAGGTTCCAAGTTAATCAAAATAGATCATCCCCTACATGCTATAAATGTAACAATCAAGGACATATAGAAAATTTTTTCAAGTATAATGGAGCTGCAAGAAACAGAAGATCATCACCCATTGTTATAAAGAAACAATATTGGTGATGTTGGAGAAAGTATGGCAGATTACATGGAAGAATTTGACAATCATTTTGTAAAGGACAGTGGTAAGGTATGGAAAGTGAAGGAACAAAGTGAGTCTATGGATTAGGGAGATTCAATAGATGTTACTGAACCCTCGCCTGACGTTTCTACATCAACCTAAATGGCCAAGCATGGCCTTAGGAGGATATTTGGAGAAATTTAACAGAAATATGTCCAACCCCTATTGTGCAGAATAAGTTGTTGCGAGCTTATGGACAATAAATATGTTTAGTTAAAAGTCTATATCTGAGATCACATAGTCATATATACTATATTGGATGATCACCAAAAAGTTAGATGAATGGATCATTTACAAACTTACACATTCATTGGTAAATGTTTTAATCTATGCACGACAAAGTATAAGTTCATTTACTTAAACATTTCTAGGAGCAGAACTGAAGGAGACTATAGGAACAAGCAAAGAAGCTAGAGCATTTTTGTGATCGTTGAGTGTGCATACCCTAATTCATCAAGAAAAAGGTATTTTGATATTCTGTGAGATTTGATTACTATGGATACTCCATGGATATTTGATGTTAGTGAGAGGCTGAGGTACAAGTTTAAGAAACACCCTTACAAGTCCATAGAAGATGACCTTGAAGGCATATTTTTGAAAACACCCTACGACATACTTCATGTGGAGAACATTAGGGCATATATACACTGCAAGTATGAGTCATTGGGGGAATTTGAAATCTACAATGAAATGGAAGACATGATCAAGGATGATGGATCTTGGAAGGATGAGTTTTCTCACTTACAAAACATGATTATCATGCAAATGGCAGATATCTAGGAGTTCGATGAGGAATAATGGATTAAGATTTTTCTTAGCAGAGTCCATGACCAGTTTCTATGGATAGTTGAGAAACCTGTTAAGATCTCTATAGAGTTGATTCATGATGTGACTAGGTTGGATAAAACTAGATTTATCCCTGTTGTGGAGAATAATACAAAGAAACAATTCAAAACCCTAACACAATCTAAATGGGACAAGAGGGAAATGACGGCTTATAAAATGGAAAAGGAAAATGTGAAATACAACTTGTGCGAAGTACTTGGACAAAAATTCCTAGAGAACGTTAAGTAGATCAAGTGAGACAAATAAAAATTATTCAGGTTTGGACCTCTACTGATACATATCTATATTCACATAGTTCATAAGTTTCCTGGAATGTTCCCTAGGGCATGGAAAGATAGTGAACCCACTGGTATTCAAGTAACTAGAAATTATAGAAGGAAAAATAGTACATAGGTTGATGGTGAACTCTTCGCAATGTTCAAAATTCTTCAAAGCCAAATGAAGGAAATAGTAGGAATCCCTAAGGCAATAATTGAGAAATACAAAGATACAATATGCTTCATGGTTGAAATTGATTGTGTATGCTTTGAGGTAGTTGAACCAAGGAAGAACTAGATTTACCCTATGGGTTATGAGGTTAGTGTAGAGGTTCTTACCATGGAAGTAGAACATGTTCTATCTTCTGAGATTGAATCTTCAAAAGAAAGATGGGGCACTTATGAAGAAAAGTCTACCAAAATTAGAGATTAAAAACTAGGGAAACAAGAAAAAGAAAGATTGAGAAAATGGTTGACGATATTGTAGAGAAGGCATGTATAAATAGAGATAAGAAGAAAGAGGTTAGGAAGAAGTGTTAGAAATAATAATCCACTAGTAAAAATAAGAGGGGGGAGGGGTGAATCAATTGTATGCCAAACAATATAAACTTTAACTTTTAACAATCAAAAGATAAATGCAATTCTGAACACATTAACAACAACACTATAACACAACCATTTGTTGTCAAGGAAACCCTGTTAAGGGAAAAACACTAGTGGGAATTAGCACCCACAAATAATTCACTGAAAGTATAGTATTCCTGCTAAGAGATTTAGCCCCATTAGGAGCTGATTATTACATAAAATACATAGTCCCTATTAAAGGACCCTAATAGGAGTTAAGAGAAACAACAGGCTCACTGGTAAAGAAGGTTAAATCCACCTTCAGGACTCACTGCATGAGATACAAATATACATAGATATAATATCTAGTGAACTGACTGATAACAACAACTTTTCTTAAACAATTCTAATGAAGTTCATCAATCACAATCTCTACTCTACATCCAGTAGACTTCTCAAATACAAGGTCGCAACTTCCACACTTCATTGACGACACTTCTAATCAAGAAAAAAACTCTCCTTTATATAATTTTACAATAAGCAATTAGGTCAACCAATTAAGACTTCCTGAATGCATAAATAATTGCATAACCCCTTGCTATGATACACACAGTACCTTGAACAAGTAAAAATCAATTACAAATCATCAAATATAATCTAATATCTGCAATCCATTCTTGCCATCCATAATACATGCTACATATTTGAATTTGGCCCCAAATAGGTCTTCTCAAGAATACATGCTATAGATGACATCACCAAGAGACTTGCGGCCAAAGAATCATTAAAAAAATCCTCAACATGTCTCCTAACATTCATCAATCTTGCACAACATGAATTGTGCTCGCACTCAAGATTGTACAAGAGCACATTATGGTCTAGTTGAGATCTTTAAAACATTTTGGCTTGTAGGTTGGTTTGGAAAACCACCAAAGTTAATAAGGACTAAACATGAAGTCCCAAGTGTTTTTTGTGTGTGTCTAGAGGTAGGAGTTATTAGGGTTTAGTGGTTGATGTGATCAAATAGGATCTAGGGGTCTAAGTCCTAGAAAGTAAACCAAAAGGTCGAAGGTTGACCAAAACACCAAAATGGAGTGGCAATAGTGATTATGATGTTTTTGGATATTTTAAGGTCATATTAAGTGGTTTAGGATCAATTTGGGCCATTGGAAGTCAAAATTTTCCATTTGTGCAAAAGATGTAAAAGTTTCTCATGACAACTTTGCAACTTTGCAAATTTGTCATGACAACATTTCCTAAAAACTAGGAAAGGCCTTTAATGGTAAGGTGGAGAAAACCCTAATCTGACAATTAGTGATCATTGTGTACAGACTGTGTGTTGAGAAGGAGAGATTTTGACTATGTTTTGTGAATAGATCCATCATCCAGTACTTTAATCGATTGAATGGAGTGAATTAACACAATGAGATTGTGTTTTGTGTTATGTAGTTGATCTCTATGGCATTGGTTTAGTAGTTTGTTACATTTCTTAGTTGTTTTGTAAATTTCTTTAGTTCTACTAGTTCACTGTCTAGTTTTGGACCAGTCATGTAAATAATGGATTTTCTTGGAATTCCCATGGTTCAAAACCATATGACCACTTGGATTCAAGAAAATAATTGTATATATGTTGTAGATATGGTGTGTGGAGTTTGTGTGTTCAGGGAAGCTATGAAAACAATCAGGCCCTAGGCGAGTACTGTGTATTCTGCCTAGGAAGTTTGAACAGTGCAGAAGCATTAAGAATTGCTTATGGATTAGTGTGTAACAATCAATGGTGGATTATTGTAGGGGCATGTATCTCAAACATGTGGATGTAAGGAAGAGTGCAGAGGGGGTTAATAGAGCACCTACTGAAAGCCAAGAAGCCAAACCAGTGTACATGCCCTAGAAACCCTTAAAAGTAATGGTTTGGTGAAAGTCCAGTGTACGGATAGAGTGGGGAACTAAAACCTTGAAAATACTAGAGCCTAGGATAGACCTACAAAGAATCCATAGTTGATTAATAGTGTTGTTAAGGTATTTTGTGAATAAATTCAAGCTTTTTGTGTGTACAAGGGCTAATTAGGCCTAAAAGGCTACAAGGCCTAAAATCTTGAAAAGTAAGAACCTGTTTGAAACCTAATGGAGGGATCCATCAAAATGGATCAAGTTCAGTTGAAAGTGACCTAGGGATGGTTAGGAATCCCATTTATATGGACAAGGTTAGATTGGGAGGAATTGGTCAAGTTAAGCCTTTAGGTGCATAGTAGAATGGAGAAGGACTAGAAGGGAGTTTGAAGTTGGTGGAGAGCTCTAAAGGAGATAGGGGATCATAGAGTTGTCATCTGGTTAGGGTAGTGATAGAACCCCTAAGAATACAAAAGAAAGGGTCTTAGAAAAAGAAAGAAAGCTCTAGGAATTGGAGCTCCCCATCAAATTGGTATTAGAGCCATTGAAAGGCTTGGGAATTGATTAGTGTATTTCAGAGGGAAGTGAATCCATTGGAGAAAGCACCATGGTAACCAATGTAGAATTGGAAAGGAACTTGTTAGAGAAGCAAGTCAAGAAATGACTTATTAAAGAAGATATGGAGGAGATGAAGATAAAGTTGGCAGAAGTTGCAGAGGTAGAAACCAAGATGAAAGAACAAATGGTAGAAGAGAAAGATAAGGGAAAGAGTCAAGTTTAAGAGGAGGTAGAAATAGAGCCTAACCCTCTTTTACCTAAAGAACCATTCCTCAAGCCCCTCAAGGCATTAAGTGGCAAGGCATTAGAAGGAATTCCAGTGGTCTCTGGAAAGATGGATATAGAGTTTGTTATGGAATGGATTGAGGGTATGGAAACCCATTTTGAATGTGATGGTATCATAGAGACACAAAAGGTAAAGATAGCCAAATCAAGGATAAGAGGACAAGAATTAACTTGGTGGAAGTTTTTGCAAGAAGAAAGAGAAAAGGAAGGCAAGAAGCCAATAGAAACTTGGAAAGAAATGGTGGCTAAGGTGAAAGAAAACTACCTACCAGAGGATTATGATATCCAACTACATAAGAGAAGGTAGAATCTTAGATAAAAGGATCTCAATGTGGAATCCTATAGACAAGAGTTCCAAAAAATATGTCTTAGACCAAGAGTGCAAGAAGTGGAAAGTATCAAAGTTTCTAGGTTCCCAAATGGTCTCAGATGGAACATACAAGAAGAGTTGAGCCTCTTCACTTTAAATTCTATCCATGGGTGTTTTGAAATGGCCCTAATGGTGGAAGAAAAACTCAAGAAGAGACAAGATTCAGTCTCTAGGGGAAGAGGAAGGGGCAGAGACTCTAGAGGAGGACATAGAGGTGGTTCTAGTGGAAGGAAAAATGACACCAGAAGCCAAGGAGATTCAAGGGATGTTGAACAAAGCCATGAGACCAGTAATAGAGGAGGATATAACAGAGATAGAGGATTTCACAATGGTGGAAGAGGAAGATCAGGTGGGTTTGGAAGGAGCTCACATTTTTCCAACATGAAATGTTACTAGTGTGGCTAACTAGGTCACCCTGCTTATATATGTCCAAATAAGCTAGCATCTTCACAAGGTGAGAAGAAGATTGCATATGTGAAAGAAGAGGACATGACTAAAAAATCAGAGATCATTTTGGATTCAGAGAAGGGAGAGAACCTCATGCTTAGGAGGATTCTAATCAAAGAACCTACGAGGGATGAACACAAGAAGAGAAGGGATATTTTTAGAGTCAAGTGTAAGATACTTGGTAAGGTATATAGGGTCATAATTGACTCTGGATCTACTGACAATGTGATCTTAGAGGAGGTAGTATGGAAACTTAAATTGGTGAAGATTCCTCATGGGTGCCCTTATAAAGTAACTTGGTTGAATAAGGGATAGAATATCTTGGTGAATGAACAAGTGTGGGTAGAATTCCCTCTTGGAAAGTATCAAGATAGGATAGTTTGTGATGTATTACCAATGGATGCATGTCATATGTTGCTTGGCAGACTATGGAAGTATGATAGAGAGGTAGTTCACCACAGGAAGGAGAATAAGTACTCATTCAAGAAGAATGGAGTACCTTATAATATACAGTCTCTGATAGAAGAGGAGATAGTGGAGAAGTTGGACTCAAACACCCTACTAATGAGTGGAAAAAAATTCCTCAAGGACCTGAAGGAGGAATAAGTAATTGGCTATGCAATTTTGGTGAAGCCAAGAGAAGAAGAGACACCTAAACAAGCACCTATGCCAGAAGAAGTAAAGAAGTTGTTGGATAAGTTCCAAGACATCATTTGTGAAGGGACTCCAGCTACACTACCCCTAAAAAGAGAGATTAGCCATAAAATTGATTTTATGCTAGGAGAATCATTTCCAAACAAGGCTGCATATAAGATGACACCAGAGAAGAACAAAGAGATTGCAAGGCAAGTGTAGGAGCTTTTGGACTAGGGCTTGATAAGGAAGAGCATCAACCATGTGTTGTCCCAGTGGTGTTGACTCCTTAGAAGGGAGGTAAGTGGAGAATGTGTACTAAATCTAGGGAAATAAATAGGATAACTATTAGATATACATTTCTTATTCCTAGGATAGAAGATTTAATGGATTGCTTGGGGGTGCTAAGTACTTTTCAAAAATTGACTTAAAAAGTGGATATTATCAAATTAGGATGAAAGAGGGTGATGAGTGAAAGTTAGATTTAAAATCATAGAGGGGTTATATGAGTGGTTAGTAATTCCATTTGGGCTTACAAATGCACCTAGTACTTTTATGAGGGTCACGAATGAAGTCTTGAAGGATTACACAGGGGTATTTGTAGTAGTCTACCTAGATGACATCCTCATTTTTAGTAAAACAAAGGAAGAGCATATGAAATAGTTAGAACTTGTGTTGAATAGGTTGCAAGAGGATAAGCTCACCATAAATCTTGAAAAGAGTGAGTTTATGAAACAAGAACTAGTCTACCTAGGAGTTGTAGTATCCCGAGGTGACTTGAAGATGGATAAGAGAAAAGTGGAAGCCATATTAAGTTGGCCTACTCCTAAGATAGGGACTAAAGTGATGTGGGACTAGAGTCTTGTTGCTACTATAGATTCATCTTGGCTCTGCTCTGAGATCTTTCTCCTAGATCTCTTAGGGTATTCACAACCCTAAACTGAGGTAGGTCACTATCAGCTTTACCTCCCCTTCAAAACTTGGTCCCCATCAACATGTTATTCATCTTCCTCACTGAACCTACACAAATAGATTCATTCTACTCACTCAATTAATGTTTTCAGGACATTGCTTTCATTCTCTTCCCTAGTCAGACTATTACCGAGCTTGCCTATGGTAAGATATCTAGACTCATAACTGTTGCTTCTCCTACCAAAAACAAAAAGGTAACTATGTACAAGGGATACTCTTGAGTTCCATCCCAACACATGAATTTTACCATGGACTCAGGAATCTCAAGGGGACATTAATGTTTATAACCCAGAATGGGTGAAGAGCTAACAACTTGCAAAACAAAAATAAAGTAATCTAGTCTACTTGCATGCAAAAGGAACAACAAAGCTTGATATTCATTAAACACACAATCTGCAACTTCTCATTTTTGGAAACAAAATCAAAACACTACAATTATCTACAACTTTGTAAATCTCTCTTTGTAACCTCTACCACTCTCTAAATGAAGGCTTGGGATGTCATTAGTAACCATCCCATCATTGGAACAACCCTAATTGCCCACTAATTTGTAAGCATCTCTTCAAGAACTGTTACAACTGCCCATACTATCCATTAAAGACAAGATCCACTTTTCATAGGACGTTACAACTGGACTCACTGAGTAACAAAAATGCAAACCGAGCACCAGTCTTAATCGGGTGCCAGTGTTAATTGAGTGTCAGTTTTAACCGAGATCGAGTGTTAACCGAGCTCTAGTGTTAACCGAGTGCCAGTGTTAACTGAGCTCTAGTGTTAATCAAGCTCCAGTGTTAATCAAGCTCTAGTGTTAACCAAGTGCCAATGTTAACTGAGCACCAGTGTTAACCGAGCTCCAATGTTACTCGAGCTCTAGTGTTAACCGAGCTCCAGTGTTAACTGAGCTCCAGTTTTAACAGAGCGCCAGTCCTACCGATCAACTTATCAAAGATTCCTGATGCCTTGGTTGGATTTCCAAAGGCTTAAAAACTACCTCACACACAAACAACTAAAAGAAACCAACTAAGAAACTAGTGTGTTTTTTCATCAGTTTGACCCATTTTTCCACTCGGTCATTACAAGAGTGAATGAACAAAACACTTTACAAACCAAAAAAACTCATCTAAGAGTTCTTAAGGGTCTTTCACCCTAGTTCTTTAGGTGCTCCTGCACCATACTCCCCCAATAGAGAGAGATCAACTTCCAGGTGATTGGATTAGGTCAGGGTCAATGCCCAACTTATTGAATTTGGTCTCTTGTACCCATGTGGCATCAGAATCAGCTTGTCCTTGTCAATTGACTAGATGCTCCATGTATGTCTTTGTTATAGTCTTCTTGTAAACTCTTGAACTCAAAATCTTCTCTGCTCTTGGCTTTGGGGCTACTGGAAGTTTTAGTGCCTTGAGATCCTCTATTGTTGTTGTTAAATCAGGATCTTCTTCTAGAATTGGTCTCTTGTAGGACACCAGATCTGTCACATTAAAGACTAGAGATAAACCTATATCAGTAGGAAGGTCAACTTTGTAAGCATTAGACCCAGACTTTGCCAAAATTGCACAAAGGCCTATCTTTCTCATTTGAAGCTTACTCCGAACACCTTTTTGCAACCATGCTTTGTTTAGGTGCACCATGACCAAATCTCCAACTTGAAACTAAACATCTCTTTTCCTTTCATCTTCCTTCTACTTGGTGTGAGTTGTATTCTCCACTAATGTCTTCTTCATAGTATCATGTACTTCTTTCATGGACTGATCAAAATCTTCAGCATAACCACTCTTCTCTACATTGTTTCCAAGATCCCCAAGTTCACATATACCCCTAGGATGAATCCCATATACTATTACAAAATGGTTTTTTCCAGTGGATCTATTGACTATATCATTGTAGGCAAACTCTTCTTTTGCAAATAACTGATCCTATGACTGTCCATGTTCTCTTGTGAGACATCTCAAAATATTTCCTAAACTTCAGTTCACCACTATAGTCTGACAATTGATTTGTGGGTGATATACCGAGCTGAAGGAAAGGTTTGTACCGAGCTTCTTCCATAAGGTTTTCTAGAAATGACTCATAAACTTAGAGTCTCAGTCTGATACAATACTCAAAGGTAATCCATTTATCCTCACTACTTATCTAAAGAAATATGTGCTCTATATCATGCATCATGTGTGGTCTTTCATGGCACAAAGTGAGCTATCTTGCTAAATCCATCCACAATCACAAAAATACTGTCCATTTCTAGCTTGGTCTTAGGAAGTCCAACCAAAAAATCCATGTTGATACACTCCCAAGGTTGGTTTGGGATTGGAAGTGGTTGATACAATCCTACATTTGATGAATTACCCTTGGCCTTTTGACAAACTATGCAAGTCTCTACATACTTATGAACATCTTTGCTCATTCTTGGCCAATAGTAGTACCGCTGCACCAATTCTAAGGTTTTATGCACCCCAAAATGTCCACTCATTGAACCATT
>MU228119.1:446623-457897 GCA_018584345.1 Thuja plicata | reverse complement strand
GGCCAATAGTAGTACCGCTGCACCAATTCTAAGGTTTTATGCACCCCAAAATGTCCACTCATTGAACCATTATGCTTCTCTTGTAATAAGTTATCCCTCATTGAACCTTTTGGTACACAGAGTTTTCCTACTTTAAATATAAGACCTTCTTGTAGGGTGAAATCAGAATACTCACTATGAAAGTGATTCTGAAAATCTTGACATACCTTGTATGTTGCTGAAAAATCTTCATCTCCTGAATACATATCCTTGAAGCTATCTATACCAATGCTTCTTAACTAAATTTATTGCACTATGAGAAACCTTCTACTCAATGAATCTTCTACCTTGTTCTGTAGTCCCTTCTTGTGCTTGATGGTGAAGGTGTAGGCTTGAATGTACTCTACCCATTTCATATCCTTATGGCTTAGTTTGTCTTGAGAATTTAGAAAACTTAAAGCTTGATTGTCGATAAAGACTATAAATTCTTTAGGAAGGAGATAATGTCTCCGTTTCCTTAGTGCTTGTACTAATGCATACAACTCCAAATCATATGAGGAATACTTCCTCTTTGCATCATTCATTTTTTTTGCTATGAAAAGCTACTGGTTTTCCCTCTTGACTCAAAAATGCACCTATGGAAACATTGCTTGCATCACATTCAAGAGTAAACAGCTTATCAAAGCTTGGAAGTGTAAGAATAGGTTGAGTTTCTATCCTTTTCCTCAAATCCTCAAATCCTTTATCAGCATGCTCATTCCATTGGAACTTTGCTTTCATACCTCCTTTTACTGGTATCTAGAACTGTGCTAATCCATGGAAGCTTCTTACTTGTGTGGCTAACTTAGGTGTAGGCTAATTCAAAATTGCTTCCACCTTGTTGATATCCATCTTCAAGTTAGCTTCTGAGATTAAAAAAACCCAAGTATACGAGTTCTTTCTTCATGAACTCACTCATCTCCAAGTTGATTTCCAACTTCTCTTCATGCAATCTTTGCATCACCATTTTCAGATGTTTGAGATGATCCTCCATGGTTTTTTTGAACATTAAAATGTCATCTAAGTACACTATAACCCATTTTCAAATTAAGTCCTTCAAAATCTCATTTATCAATCTCATAAATGTGCTTGGGGAATTTGACAACCCAAAAAGAATAACAAGCCACTCATAGAGTCCCTCGGTAGTCTTAAAAGTATTCTTCCACTCATCTCCACCTTTGATTCTTATCTGATGATACCCACTCTTAAGATCTATCTTGGAGTAATACTTAGCTCCCCCTAGACAATCCATCAAATCTTCTATCCTAGGGATTGGAAATCTATACCAAATGGTGATCCTATTTATGGCCCTGGAATCTATACATAACCTCCAAGTACCATTCTTCTTTGGGGCTAGGACTGTGGGAACAACACATGGACTTATGCTCCTTCTAATCAGTCCTTGATCAAGAAACTCTTGAATTTGGTTGTTTATTTCTGCATTTTGTTGTGGGGTCATTTATAGGAAGCTTTGTTGGGAAGTGAGGCTCCTAGGATGAAGTCAATCTGATGACTAATGGATCTCTTAGGTGGTAGACTAGCTGGTTGAATATCACTAATGATGTCTTGGTATTGACTCAACAACTCTCACATCTAAGGATAACTCTTCCTTCTTATCCCCTTTATCATTCTTTGGCTTTAGAACCAAAGCAAAGCCTACTCCATCTTCTTCCTCCAATGTTTGTAACAACTCTTTCTCACCTACTAAAAATATGTTAGGACCCTCTTTCTTCACTTTTCCTTCTTCCAAGATTGATTGAATCTTGAAAATTACTCCATCTTTCTTAAATGAATAGGAGTTCTTAGCTCCATCATGCATGGCAGCTCGGTCGAACTGCCAAGGGTCTACCCAACAATAAATGACAAGCATCCATGGGAAGAACATCACACAAAACTCTGTCCTTATACCTCTCTATGGAAAATTATACCCAAGATTTCTCATTAACTAACACATACTGATCTTTATTCAACCAATTAACTCAGTAAGGGTTAGTATGTAGAATCTTTTTCAATTTTAAATTTTCTACAACTTCCATAGAAACTATGTTATTAGTAGAACCAGAATCTATGATAACTTTGCAGACCTTACCTACTACCTTGCATTTGACTCGAAATAGAGATCTTCTTTGGCTGGGTTCTTCTTTGATGAGTTCCTTGAGGAGTGCTCTTCAAATCATCAAGTTCTCTCCTATTTCAGAATCTAGGGCTACTTATATTGTCTTGCTACTAGAGGACTCTTCTTGCACATAATGTGTTCTCTTCTCTCCTCCTTGTGATGTAGAAATCTTCTCAGGAAACCTATAAGCTGGATGCCCAAACTATTGATAGTTATAAGACTTAATTGAAGAGAAATAATATCATCTTCCCTGATTATTGGTCCTTCCTCTTGAACCATTACTTGAACCTCTTCCTCAGTTGTAACCCCCTCTTGTGTTACTGGATTCTCCTTGGTTCTCATTGAGATTGGAATCATTCTTATTTCTAGCCTCAGAGTTTCTTCCACCAAATCCTCCTCTGTGATTTCTATTTTCTCTTCCTCTTCCTCTATCATTTGTGTCTTTCTTCTTTTGAACTTCTCCTCTACTTTGAGAGAGATCTAATAGCATCGGTGTAATGTCATGACTTAAAAGAGTGAGTTCTTCTTGGATACTCCACTTGAGACCATTCAAATATCTGGCCACTTTTAGAATCTCTTCATCCATTACATGGGATCTTAAGCATAGCGTATGAAATTCTTCAGTGTAGGTACTGACTTCTAAGTCTTTTTGTCTCAAATTTTGTCTCTTCTTGTGCAACTGCACTGCATAATCCTCAGGGAGATAAGTTTCCCTTATCTTAGCCACCATGCCTTGCCAACTGGTTATTGGGTTCTTTCCTTCTTTGGTCCTTTCATCTTGGATGAACTTCCACCATGTGAGAGCAATTCCTCTCAACCTTGTTTTAGCTATTCTTCTTGGATACTCCACTTGAGACCATTCAAATATCTGGCCACTTTTAGACTCTCTTCTTTCATTACATGGGATCTATATAGTCAGAAAATGGAATCACTTCCATTGTAGATTTGTTTAGCCTTCCAAGTAACTTGTTTTTGGGTCATGTCAATCACCTTGAATTGGTTCCTAATTTAGACATGGCTTTCCCCTGTTCTGCCCCAATTCTCCACCTCTCTCTAGCCAATTTCTGGCATTCTGGACTGCAAATTTGAGATCTTTGACCTCAGGGTCAAGGTCAACCTTTTAGTTCTATGTTGACCTCAACCTTGACCTAGGTCAAGGTTGAACTCACCCTTGACCTAGGTCAACTTTGACATCGACCTTGACCCAGGGTCCAAATTTTAGGGTCCCACAGTTTCTGGATGTCGATCTTTGAAAAAGTTAATTCTCACTTTCGGGTCAGTTGTTTTGGGTTTTGAAGCAATGATTCCTAAATTATATTTAACATAGGTCCTCTCCTAGGGGTAAAGGCTTTAATGGTAATTTAATTCTCCTATGTCGGCCTCCTTAGAAGATTGTGCCCTAATTTCAAATAAAAGGAAGCTTTCTCCTCTCATTTTCTCTAAGTAATATTGAAAAACTTAGTCCTCTATTGAAGCCTAAGCATCATCAAGTGAAGTTCAAGAAAGAAATCAAGAAATATTTGAAGCAATGATTCATCCATCATCAAGCATCCATTCATGAAAGAGATCCATGGGAGGCCATTGAAGGATTCAAGCTACATAGTGCCCTTTTTGGTGATCTCTCCATCCATCTTCTTCCAAGCCTCTTCATACTCATGAAACCATTCAATATTTGGTGTTGGATATCTATAAGAAATTGATTGAAGACATCCTACATTCTAAACTCTAGATCCATTGGTTCATACCTACTTGTGGATTCAAGGATTTAGATCCTTCACAAGGACTTTTACAAGCAAGGTGAATTTATGCATTTACTTTGTTTACTTCTGCAATTTCAATTATATATTTGAGGTTAATTCCAAAACCAAGGTTTGACCAAGGAAAACACCTCCCCCCAACAAAAAAATATCCTTTTTCTTGTAGGTACAGGTTCAGGATTGAAGATTTGAACTCAGATCTAGATACCCTTTTCAGCGAACTATTGGGATCCGCAAACATATTTTCTGTCAGGCCTGTGCAGGTCAGGGTCGAGATTATTGGGTAAGGGGTGAGATTATTGGGTCAAGGTAAACCTTTTTCATAAGATGGTGTCAGATTGGAAAAATATTTTGGGGTTTTTTTCATCTCTGCATTTCATTCTGGGTCATACTTCAGATTTTCTAGAAATAGAACACAGACCTCAGAAAATAGCATTCTTTGATCTGGAATTCTTTAAGGTTTGTACTTCCTCTCATTCTTTTCAATTACTATTGTATATCATATCTCCTTAATCATAAAATAGAATTTAATATCTTCTTCCTTTGTCTCATTTTCGAATGGTTGATTCATTTGTGCATTGATCCTACTTTAGGTTTAATCAGTTTGGATCTTTCATTTGTGCATTTAGTGATAAAAGAGGAACATCTTATCTTCCTTCCCCCTATATGCTTAATCACACAACAATAAAATATCACATCCACACAAAATTACAAATTAGATGTAAAGGTTAAAGAAATACAACACACAAAACCCCCTAATCAATTTTCTTCCTTTACAGGATCTTAAGCATAGATTGTGAAATTCTTCAATGTAGGTACTGACTTCTAAGTCTTTTTGTCTTAGATTTTTTCTCTTCTTGTGAAACTACATGGTATAATCCTCAGGGAGATAATTTTCCCTTATCTTAGCCACCATGCCTTGCCAAGTGGTTATGGGGTTCTTTCCTTCTTTGGTCCTTTCATCTTGGATGAACTTCCACCATGTGAGAGCAGTTCCTCTCAACCTTGTTTTAGCTATTCTGACCTTTTGAGCCTCGGTCACATTATCATAGTCAAAGTGATTCTCCAATCCTTCTATCCATTCCATGAATACCTTTGGTTCCATCTTTCCACTAAATAAAGGCACACCTTCTAAGGATTTACCATTCATTGCCTTCAATTCTCTCAAGAATGACTCTTCTTGAAGCATAGGGTCATGTTCTGGCACTATGTCTTCCTCGGCCACTGTCTTATCTTTTTCATCAGCTTCCTTCATCCTTTCACTAACTATTGTAGTCCTAAGCTACACTTCTTCCAACTTGGTAGCCATTTAGGCCAACTTTTCCTTTATGAGTCTATTCTCCTCTCTTTTCTCTTCTACATCTTTTGTGAGTTCCGCATTGGTCACCATCTTGGATGAGTCGAAAGACATTCCTAAAGATAACATCCAAACAACACACACCAAAATATTTAAGGACTCTAATACCAATCTGAAGTGGGACTAGAGTCTCATTGCTACTACAGAGCTAGCTTGGCTCTAATCTAAGATCTTTCTCCTAGATCTCTTAGGGTATTCACAACCCTAAACTTAGGTAAGTCACTATCAGCTTTACCTCCCCTTCAAGACTCGGTCACCATCGACATTTTATTCATCTTCCTCACTAAACCTACACAAATAGATTCATTCTACTCACTCAATCAATATTTTCAGGACATTTCTTTCATTCTCTTCCCTATTTGGACTATTACCGAGCTCGCCTAGGGTAAGATATCCATACTCGTAATTGTTTCTTCCCTTACCAAAAATAAAAAGGAAACTATGTACAAGGGCTCCTCTTGAGTTCCATCCCACCACATGATTTTCACCATGGACTCAGGAATCTCGAGGGGCCATTAATGTTTACAATCTAGAATGGGTGAATAGCTAACAACTTGCAAAATAGAAATAAAGTAAACTAATCTACTTGCATGCAAAAGTAACAACGAAGCTTGATATTCACTAAACACACAGTCTGCAACTTCTCATTTCTAGAAACAAAATCAAAACACTACAATCATCTGCAAATCTGTAACTCTCTCTTTGCAACCTCTAGCACTCTCTAAATGAAGGCTTGGGATGTCATTATTAACCATCCCATCACTGGAACAACCCTAATTGCCCACTCATTCATAAGCATCTCTTCAAGAACTGTTAGAACTACCCATACTGTCCATTAAAGACAAGATCCACTTTTCACGGGCCGTTATGACTGGACTCACTGAGTAACAACAATGCAAACCAAGCACCAGTCTTAATCAAGTTTTAGTGTTAACTGAGCGCCAGCGTTAACCAATCTCTAGTGTTAACTGAGCTCCAGTGTTAACCGAGCACCAATGTTAACTGAGATCCAGTGTTAACTGAGCTCTAGTGTTAATCAAGCTCAAGTGTTAATCGAGAGCCAGTGTTAACCGAGTGCCAGTGTTAACCGAGCTCCAGTGTTAACTGAGCTCCAGTGTTAATCAAGCTCCAGTGTTAACTAAGCGCCAGTCCTACCGAGAAACTTATCAAAGGTTCCTAATGCCTTGGTTGGATTTCTAGAGGCTTACAAACTACCTCACACACACACATAACTAAAAGAAACCAACTAAGAAACTAGAGTGTTTGCTCATTAGCTTGACTCATTTTTCCACTCGGTCATTACAAGAGTGAATGAACAAAACACTTTACAAACCAAAAAAACTAATCTAAGAGTTCTTAAGGGTCTTTCACCCTAGTTCTTTAGGTTCTCTAGAACTAGTCTACCTAGGATTTGTAGTATCCCAAGGTGACTTGAAGATGGACAAGAGAAAAGTGGAAGCCATATTAAGTTGGCCTACTCCTAAGACATGGACTGAAGTTAGAAGCTTCTATGGGTTAGCCCAATTCCATATGAAGTTTTTTAGGAGATTCAGTGAAATTTGTGCACCTGTCCTAGATACCATTAAGGGTTGAGTCAAGACAAAATTTGTGTGGACCAAGCAAGCTAATGAAGGGTTTGAGAGATTGAAGAAAGAGATAGCCACCCAGCCAATACTAGTTTTACCAAGCTTTGAGAAGTTGTTTATAGTGGAATGTGATGCTAGTAACATAGTAGTGAGTGCAATCCTAAGTTAGGAAGGAAGACTAGTAGCCTTCTTTAGTGAAAGGCTTAATAAAGAAAAATCTAGGTATTAATCCTATTATCTAGAGCTTTATGCATTGGTGCAAGCTCTAAAGAAGTGGAAGCACTACCTGTTGCCAAAATAATTTTTAGTATATAATGATAGCCAAGATTTGATCTATATAAATACACAGGAGAAACTTAGCTTAAGGCATATAAAATGCATGGAGTTTTTGCAGTTATACACTTTCACTATGAAGCATAAAAAGGGTGTGAATAACAAGGTAGTAGATGCCCTTAGTAGGATATTTCTTACCATCTAGGAGATTCAATTGCAGAGTATAGGGATAGAAGGTTTCAAAGACCTTTATGAAGGAGACTCAGATTTCTCAGTGATCTGCAAGGTGTGTACTAGTTTTGAGAATCACTTTCATAGTGAGTTTGTAGAATATACCTTACAGAATGGATTGTTGTTTAAAGGGAAGTAGCTATTTGTTCCAAGGGGTTCCATGAGGGAGAACCTCATCCAAGAGAAGCATAATGGAATTTTGAGTGGACACTTTGGGTTGAACAAGACCCTAGACTTAGTGGAGAGATACTATTGGTGGCCTAAGATGTAGAAAGATGTAAGAAGATATGTGGAGCAGTGTGGAGTATGTTAGAAGGAAAAGGGGACATCATCAAATGCAGGTCTTTACCAGCCATCACCCATCCCAAATAGACCATAGGAGTGCATAAGTATGGATTTCATAGTGGGGTTACCTAGGACTCCAATTGGTCTAGACAGTGTGTTTTTGGTAGTAGACAGATTTAGCAAGATGATTCATTTCATCCCATGTAAAACAAAACATGATGCCAGTCATATTGCCCATTTTCTTCAAGGAGATAGTGAGGATCCATGGTTTTTCAATGAGTATAGTTGCAGACAGAGATGTGAAGTTTATGGGGCACTTTTGGAAGAACCTATGGAAAATACTAGGAACTAACTTGTCTCATAGCTCTTCATATCATCCTCAAATGGATGGTCAGACATAAGTGATAAAAAGAGTTCTTGGAAACTTGCTAAGATGTTTGACAAAAGAGTATGGGCAAGGACGGGAACAAGTCATCCCACATGCAGAATTTGCCTACAATGATAGCACAAACAAGACTATTGGAAAGAATCCATTTGAGATTTTATATGGCATACATCCAAGGGGTGTATTGGAGCTTAGGGACTTAAAAGGATATGAAGGGATCAGTGGGCACATAGATGATTTTGCACAATCAATGAGAAAATTTCATGAGCAAGTGAAAAAAGACTCTATTGGAGGCCAATCAGAAGTTGAAGGCTAAGAAAGATGAAGGAAGGAGAGACCTACAATTTTACGTAGGAGACTTGGTGATGGTATATTTTAATAGGGCTAGGCTATAGAAGGGGATACCAAGAAAACTACAGATGAAGAGGATTGGACCTTTTAAGGTATTGGCTAAGTATGGTTCCAATGCCTACAAGATAGATCTACCAAAGGATATGTCTATTTCCCCCATTTTCAATGTGAAGGATTTGATACCATATAAAGAACCAGATATAGATGAATAAGAGTACAATATAGAGGTAACAAAGGATGTGTAAGAACTCAAAGTACCTTTTCAAGCTAAGCCACAAGTGGAAAGGATACTAGATTCAAGGGTGAAGAAGAAGATAACAAAGAAAGACTACATGGAACACTTGGTGAAATGGGAACACCAACTTGAGTTAGAGGCTGCATGGATAGCAGAGGGAGACTTCAAGAAGCATGGCATAAGCATGGAGTTCATCACACTAAATTTACCTTGATTTTCTTGTTGCAGGGGGAGGATGGTGTAGGAGCACCTTAAGGTCTAGTTGAGATCTTTAAAACATCTTGGCTTGTAGGTTGGTTTGGCCAACCAAAAAAGTTAATAAGGAATAAACATAAAGTCCCAAGTGTGTTTTTTGTGTGTCTATAGGTAGGAGTGATTAGGGTTTAGCGGTTGATGTGATCAAATAGGATCTAGGGGTCTAAGTCCTAGAAAGTCAACCAAAAGGTCAAAGGTTGACCAAAACTCCAAAATGCAGAGGCAATAGTGATTATGATGTTTTTGGATGTTTTAAGCTCATATTAAGTGGTTTAGGATTGATTTGGGCCATTGGAAGCCAAAATTTTCCATTTGTGCAAAAGCTATTGAAGTTGCTCATGACAACTTTACGACTTTGCAAAGTTGTCATGACAACATTTCCTAAAAACTAGGAAAGGGCTTTAATAGTGCCCAAATCTTGACATGAGGGTAAATACATGTGGGATAAGGTGGATAAAACCCTAATATGATAGTTAGTGATCATTGTGTATGGATTGTGTGTTGAGAAGGAGAGATTTTGACTGTATTTTGTGAACAGAGCCATCATCTAGTACTTTAATGGATTGAATGGAGTGAATTAATACATTGAAATTGTGTTTTGTGTTATTTATTTGATATATTTGACATTGTTTTAGTAGTTTGTTACACTTCTTAGTTGTTTTGTAAATTTCTTTAGTTCTACTAGTTCACTGTCTAGTTTTGGACCAGTCATGTAAATAATGGCTTTTCTTGGAATTCTCGTGGCCCAAAACCATATGACCACTTGGAGTCAATAAAATAAATGTATATATGTTGTAGATATGGTGTGTGGAGTCTGTGTGTGTAGGGAAGCTATGAGAACAATCAGGCCCTAGGTGAGTACTGTGTATTATGGCTAGGAAGTCTAAACAGTGCATAAGCAATAAGAATTTATTATGGATTGGTGTGTGCCAATAAATGGTAGATTAGTGTAGGGGAATGTATCTCAGACATGTGCATGCAAGGAAGAGTGCAAAGGAGGTGAATAGAGAACCTATTGAAAGCCAAGAAGCCAAACCAGTGTACATGCCCTAGAAACCCTTAAAAGTAGGGGTTTGGTGAAAGTCTAGTGTACGGATAGAGTGGGGAACTAAAAGCTTGAAAATCCTAGAGCCTAGGATATACCTAAAAAGAATCAATAGTTTATACATATGTTTATTAAGGGAATTTGTGAGTAAATCCAAGATTACAACATGTAGGAGGGCTAATTAGGCCTAAAAGGCTACAAGGCCTAAAATCTTGAAAACTAAAAACCCATTTGAAACATAATGCAGCGATCCATAAAAATGGATCAAGTTCAATTTAAATTGGCCTAGGGATGGTTAGGAATCCCATTTCTATGGACAAGGTCAGATTGGGAGGAATTGGTGAAGTTAAGCCTTTAGGTGCATAGTAGAATGGAGAAAGACTTGAAGGGAGTTTGAAGTTGGTGGAGAGCTCTAAAGGAGATAGGGGTGTGAGGTCTTGCCCTGACCTGTCCTAGTTTGACTTTCATTTTGACACTTGACTCATCAGGATGATATTTTGAGTATTGACATTATGGTTTTATGCATGACGTCTTTTCGACCTTATGAGTAGTTGTTACAGGTTTTGTTGATGATCACAGTTACCGTACTCTTTATATCTATACACATGTTTATTTTGATACCTTGATTTTGCATGATATATGTATTCAGCTTTGTTCTGTTATCTTTGATATTATATTCATTAATGAAATCATGGTTCGAGAATATGATGCTAACACTTGCTTCTACAAATATGTAATGTTATATGATGTAGACATTTGCACACGTATATTGATTAGAAGATGCTATCATTTTATGTTGAAATGTTTATTAATATAAATGGTTTTTATAATGTACTGAAATCGAGTTTGAGCATGCAGGGATATGGCCATGGTTTAATTCGGGGAAACAAGATAGGACCAAGTGCAATCCGTAAAGCCAAGGTCGACTCTATTAAGAGAGTGTGACCTCATTGTATTGTATTTTCTTTTGTAAATGTGATGATTGATTATGTATGTGTGTTAATGGTTTAATTTGTATATTGTAAGTGATTTTTATTTTTATGTAAATGTTTAAATGTTTTGCACACAAGCATGCCACATAGGTTGCGATGTGTCTTCGGTTGGTGATGTGTCATTTGACACTTTAGTTGTAGTGGCATGTGATGTGGACTTTGGACCCCACCTCCTTCTTGGTAATCTTGAACATTCCCAAACTAATAGGTGGCATATGAGACCAAGGAAACCTTGATAAACAAACCTCATTTTCGGATGCTTAAATTTTTGGTTATTTTAAGGAGCTTTGGGAAGTCCTAGGATATAGTTTGATGCAAATTTGAGTACCCCAAGGTTAGGACTTTGGTTGGGGGGCTCAATTTCTGCATTTTCACCTTCCTAGGCCAC
>MU228119.1:416621-446157 GCA_018584345.1 Thuja plicata | reverse complement strand
TTGCTTGCTTTGGACTTGTTTGAGGGTGTGCAAGTTCAATCCTCATCCTTGGGAGGAAAGTAGGAGAACTTGGGGTGAAGGGCATAGAGTTGGGATTTCTTTGTTGAGTGCATAGCTGTATGGGCAGTCATGATAACCAGCTTATGTTGGGGGTCATAAGGGGAAAATTTTGGGGGCCATAAGGAGTGATGTTTGGCTCTTAGGTATTGAGCTGTTTGTTGGGGTTTTGAAAGGGGCTTGTGAAAGCTGTAGACTTGTTGTTGTTATTTTTACATAAGCCTGGTGACTCCAAATGTAATTCCACCTTCACCCATAAATTGGATTCTATGATGAATTCTTTGTTTAAGCCTGGGAAGGGAGCAATGTGAATTGTGTGTTTTGAAGTCTGTTTTGTGTTTTGTTATATGCCTGTGTGTTACCCTGTCCTATTCTTGTTTCCCCAAGCTCGGGGGTGGACATGTAATGGCCTTGGCTGGGAGGAGAGCTCCATGGCCATGTGGAGAAAGTTTGTTTTGTGCAGGTTTGGAGTTTGGCTTTAATGATGTAGTCCAGAATTGAAGATTTAGGAGTTCCTAAAATTATGTCCAAGTTGCTTATTCTTTGATTTAGTATTATAATCTTGCAATTCACACTTACATTTTAAATCTGATTTGTACAATGTTTAACATATTTTTACTTGAGCAAGAAATAAATGTTTTCAGATTCTGTATTGCTAGTTCTAAGAAACTTATTAAGTCTGCAATGTAATTTCTTATCAAACAAGTTCCATGCTAGTATATGTGCTAGGATCTCTTTCTGATTTAAAGTTACAAGTTTTGTATCTAAGTTTGAGTTTCAAACATTGTTAAAAGTACTCTTATTTTCTTTCATGTATTCTGTTTAGCTTAACTATAGTGTATTACCTTATTTCTTAAATGAAAGAAATAGAAATAGAGATAGTTTCCCATACATTGAAAAAGGAAAGTACATATAAATATTATTGTAGTGTGTTGCCTCATTTCTTTAATGTATAAAACATATTAGAGTTCATTGAAAGGAAATGTGGACATAAGAACTGCTTATTCTCTTTATACTAGTGATTTACAAATACAGTTTTTCAATCAGAACTGAACTAAAATTTTAAACTAATTCCTCTCTGCACATTTCCTCCTATGGTTTATTCTGGATTCACTTGCAAATGACAAATATATGGATTAGAACAGTAATTCTTTAGCAGAGTGAAATCATGAATAAAATAAATAAACTGTACAGTATAATATGTTTCTTTTTAAAAAGCTAATCTTCTTAATACTTCATATTTTGATTAATTACAGATTTATTATAATGACGTGATTATATACATATATTATATATTATACGTATTTAATGTATAATATATAATATATGTATAAATATATTGTATGATTTATAAAATTAATCCTTTAAGTAAATAGTGTCGTAATTTTATTTTAATATTATATAAAGTGAACCGTACAATAAGTATGGAACATATTATATAATATTATACTAATAATATATTTTCCTAACGTATAACATAGATAAGCGTATTTAATAATACATTATAATATAATGGTAGTATTTAGTTTAAAACTTTCACGCGATAAGCTTCCTTCATTAGCATCGCATAACATAGTAATATACATTATATATTATAACATATTATATACTATTCTTTTAAAGAAGGAATAGCATATAACATATTATATTATATAATATATTATATTATAAACATCATATGCATCGACTACCTCACTGCTATGCGCAGTGTAGAAAAGAAATACATTATATAATATAACATATTATAAACTATTCATTTAAGCAGGAATAGTTTATAATATATTATATCATATAATATATTATATTAAAAAAAAAATTATATGGATCGACTACTTCACTGCTATGCGCAGTTTTGGAAAAAGATACATTATATAATATAACATATTATAAAATATTCATTTAAACTGGAATAGCATATAATATATTATATTATATAATACATTATATTATTCATATGGCTCGACTATCTCACTGCTATGCGCAGTTATGAAATTGAATTACTTATTACTTTCTGAACAAATAAAGTGCGGCCATCATATGTAATACTTATATCTCTGTTTATTTGGTGTGAAATAATATTTTATGGCGCATTTTATACCTTCTGGGCGCTGCTTTCATTGTAAGCCCGACCCTCCCCTTGCCGCACCACTACATTTCCATATTTTAAGATGTAATTAATACATGTTCAAAACACTTAACATTTAAACAAATTTTTACGCTATGATATCCTTTTGATATATATATGATATGACATACTGATTAGCGCGGCACTATAAAAACATATATATGACACACAAAAAAAAACCTCTCATTGCCCGATGGAAAGGGGGCGGAACCCTGCAAATGCTGTGCGCATGGACAGCGCTGCCTTGACACCAAGTCACAGGCACTATGGTGATGTAACCTCTGCCTCAAATCTGCCATCATTTTAACAGAAAAACAATAAGAATGACCTTAATAATAAAACGATTCGAGCATTCATAAAAATAGTCCCTCTTTCAAGTTGCAGAGGAAGAAAGTTTATTGTTATACCGCAATGTATGGAATTTCTATTTTATTGTATTGGGCATTATGTAGAAGCTCGGTTCTACCCAAGAATAGATAGAACCGGCTAGTATGCCATTTCTAACAGTCAGAATAATAGAAAACTAAATGTATGCAAACCCTGCAATAATATAGACGACATTCTGGAATAATAGTATAAAAGAAGCAAGAAGTGAAAAAAGCATTACCCAGGTTTGCAGAGCAAATGGGTATGTTTCGGGGGCTTGACAGGAGAGGATCTCATATGGGTTATGAGGCCTCTTGCTAGTCAAAACCCCCATGATTTCTTGAGAGAACCCATGTTCTCTACAATGCAACATTTCTCCCTTGCCTGCAATAGGAAGCAAATGAGCAAAACTGAGTTCTAGGGTTTCTTTATGTTTTAAGAAGGCTCCAAACCCTAATTTCGAATTAGGATTTGGAGGGGCAATTTCACTTATGCTTTTTTTCCTTTATTTGTTATCATTTAGAGATGTCTAAAACCCTATTCGGATTTATTCTTTTTGCCTTACCTATTTTTTTTGTTAGGCCTTTTTATTCTCTTCTTACTTGCAAAGCATGATTTAGTTATTAAATTTATATTATCCATTAGATAATTTTAGTATTTAAATAATTTTCACTATATGCATAGAAGTAGATTTTGTCATATTGAACTATTTCTACCTTACTGGATTATCTTGATAGTCAATGACTCACTTAGAGATATATAATGAAATTTGTAGGATGAATTAATTTTTAAATGACAGTATATTAAGTTCATAATGAAATTGATTTAATAATCTCTACATTAGATGTATTTTATGTCAACTATAAATTTAAACACAAAGTTATTTAAATTGATAAATTATTATTTGTGAGTTTAGTAACTTAAATAAATTATATATATATATGGTTGGGTTAAAAAGCTCTCGACTTCTTAAAAAAATTATATATATATATATATAAATGATTTAATAAATTATATTTTATTAGATTGGGAGTTAAATTTCATAGCAACCTTAATCCTTGTCGAATCTACATTTTAGTAAGGGATTAATTTACAGAATTATTTTAGTAAAATTTTTAATATTATATTATAATGAATCATTACTTAATGATGTAATTCACCCAAATTTTAATGATTGGAAAACCAGTAGATTTTATTTATCAGGGAAATTTTATTAATTTTCAAAGTGACCTAGTTTTCAAATGTAATCATTAACTGTTGAGATTAATGTTTTTTTTTATATTTAATAAATTAAGTTTTAATTTTTACCCTAGTAAATTCTAAGATTTTTATTAATACAAATGTGATCATGCAATTAAAGTTATGTCTTCTTTTTTTGAAAATTGTATTAATTATAACATTTAATTCAGATATAAAAAAAATTTGTTAGTTGTGTTTTTTCCTAGTTTATTTTGGGCATTACAATATTTTGGGCATTACAAGGGGATCATAGAGTTTTACTCTGGTTAGGGTGGTGATAGAAAACCTAATAAGACTAAATAAATAGTCTTAGAAAGATTAAGAAAGATCTAGGAGTTGGAGCTCCCCATCACAAGTTATCCACAAAACTCAGAGACTAGCTCTGTCACAATTCTTTGTCACTGTTTTGCAAACAGTCTTCACCAAAACTGCTATAACTTAAACAAATAGAAACATAAACTCAAGTTACCTTAGATATAAGATACCTTCTTCTCTCTTAATTGATATTTTTTTTTTCAACCTCTCATAGTCTGTACAGTGTCTGTACATGACTGTCAGTCATCCGTGCACCAGTGATAACCAGTCTATTTGTCTTCATCTGAAACATATGTTGACATCAATAAAAAAACATGAATGCCAAAAAGTGCAACAAAATCCAATTCCAACAATCTCCCCCTTTGGATTTGATGGAAACATATGAGAAAATCCATCAATCCAAAATTACCACTCTCAGTACAATCTTCTCAATATCCTCTTCACAACTCTCCCCAAAATAGATGGGATTTTCCACTCAATCTCTTTACTAAATCTCTTCCCCTTTGAAATCAATGTAAAAGGGTTCCATAAATCTATCTCTGACCATCTTTCCTTTTCAAGGTGTAGATTTTTATAATATTCATGCCTACAACAACCAGGTACACAAATACCCAAATGTGCTATATTTGTTCCTGCGATCACTCCCCTGAGGAGTGGATCCATAAATCAAGTTTAGGAAATGATATAACTTTGGTATCCTTTAGATTCATGCATTCCTACATCAATTAGTTCTCGCAAGGATGGATTCTCACCCCAAGCATACCTCTGAGATACTCAAAGGAATCCTTTGGTACATGTTGTGTAAATATATCTACTATTTTTTCCTTTGTGCTGATATACTCCAATCTAATCTCCTTCTCTAAAACCTTATCTCTCAAGAAATGATACTTCATTGAAATATGTTTAGTCTTTGAATGTATAACTAGATTCTTTTACATATTCACTGTGCTAGTGTTATCACAATGAATAAGCACTAGCTCTTCAAAATTTATCCCAATATCCTTCAACATCTGCTTCATCCAAACAATCTATGTGTAATTTATAACAGCTTCAACATACTCTAATTCAATAATAGACTGAGTTATACAATCCTTCTTCTTACTTAACCAAGAAACCAACCTTTTCCTAAGAAAAAATGCACCACCACTTGTACTTTTTTTGTCATCAACACTTCCTGCCCAATCAATATTAGTATAAGCATGCAAAATAAAATCATCAGATTTTTCATACCACAATCCATATTCTAGTGTTCCTTTTAGATATCTAAATATTCTTTTTACTACAAAAAGGTGAGTTTCTTTAGGATCTGCTTGATATCTTGCCACAATTCCAACTGCATTAGTAAGATCAGGTCTAGTGTGAGTTAGATATTGTAAGCCTCCAATAGTAGATCTGTACTTGGTCTAAAAAAACTCTCAGATTCATCAGTAGTGGTAATCTTGTAACCAATAACCATATGTGTTCCAACAGGTTTACACTCTTCCACTCCAAACTTTTTCAACATTTTCTTAAGATACTTGGTTTGAGAAATAAAAATACCGTTCTTTTTCTGATTAATTTGCAACCCAATAATTATTTTATTTCACCAATCATCGACAACTCAAATTCATTTTTTATTTCCTTAGAGAATTTCTTACTCATTTCATCATTACCTCCAAAAATTATATCATCTACAAAAACTTCAACTATTAAGATTCCATCTTCACTAGTTCTTAAGTATAAATTATTGTCTGTATTACCTTGTCTGAAACCAAGACAAAGTCAATACCAGTCCAATCTAGCATAACATCCTCTAAGTGCTTGTTTCAATCCATACAAAGCCTTCTTGAATTTTAAAACCATTTCCTCATCATTTGTCAGAGGAAATCCATGAAGCTGCTCAATATATACTTCCTCCTCTAGATCTCCATTCAAAAATGAAGATTTCACATCCATCTGATATACTTTAAAGTCTTTGTGTGCAACATAAGCAAGAAACAATCTCACTGCCTCAAGCCTAGAAAAAAGAGAAAATGTTTCTTCTAAGTCTCTACCTTCTTTTTGTGAGTATCCTTTACAAACTAGTCTTGCCTTATTCCTTACAACCATTCCTTCTTCATTCATTTTGTTTCTAAAAACCCATTTAGTCGCTATAACATTCTTATCATTACATCTAGGAACCAATTCCCAAGTGTTATTTTTCTTTGTTTGTTCCAATTATTATTTCATTTATTTAGTCCAAGATTCATCTCTACATGCCTCATTAGTAGTTTTTGGTTCTACTTGAGAAGTCAAATAAATCTCATTTCTTAATCCAGATCTTGTCATCATGCCTTTGATTGCATTGCCAATAATTTGATTTTAAGGATGGTTCTTCTTAACATACCTTGGTGTCTTTGTAATTTCAATAGAATCATTTGAATCATTCAGACATACCTTGATCTCATGATCAATCTCAAAATATTCTTCTTGATTTGCAATAACCTCCCCATTCTCTGAAGTTTGGCTATAGTCACATATTCTTTCCTAAATCTGAAACTGCTCATCAATCCTCACATTAGCACTTTCAATTATCTTCCTCAATCTCAAATTGAAACATTTATAATATTTTCTCTTAGTGGAAAACCCAAGGAAGATCCCTTCATCACTTCTAGCATCAAACTTTCCTATCTCATCATCCCTTTTGATATAGAATTTAATACCAAATATTCTAAAATATTTCACAGTAGGAGCATGATTAAACCATAGTTCAAAAGGAGTCTTATTAGTACCTTCTTTGATATGAATTATGTTCAAAGTGTATACTATAGTAACAACAACTTCTCTCCAATGATCATACGACACATTTCCTTCAAGAAACATTGTTCTGGCAACATCTAAAATAGTTATATTTCTTCCCTCTAAATCCCATTCTATTATGGTGTCCTTGGAGCAGATGTTTTTCTATATATTCCATGTTCTTCGTAGTAGGTATTGAACATATTTGAAGTAAAACTCTCCACCTCTATCTAACCTTAAAATTTTTATCTTCAAACCTGATTCATTCTCAACTTTTTCTTTGAAAATCTTGAATTTATCAAAAGCCTCAAATTTCTCCCTAAGATATGTAACCCACATCATCCTAGTAAGATCGTGTTCTTGTAGTACCACACATATCTTTATGTATTAGATCCAATTTCCCTTTCACCGAGTAAGATTTTATTTTAAAATTGATTCTATTTTGTTTCCCCATCACACATTCTCTACACATAGTGTTAGAAGGTTTCACAATCTTCGGTAGATCTCTAACAACATTTTTCATACTTGCTTTCACAATGTTATCAAAATTTATGTTACAAAATATTCTATGCCATAACCAAATATCATCAACCTTCACAACAAAACAAGAAACTTCTATATTATTTAGCTCAAATACATTACCTCTTGACTTAGTACTAGTTGTGATCAAATATCTTGTCTGACTTCTGATAGAACATTACACATCATTGAACTTCAAATGATAACCCTTGTCTAAAATCTATCCAACACTCACCAAGTTATGCTTAAGTCCATCAACAAGAAATACATCATCAATATTAGTTTTAAGATCAAGATAAATCGATCCCACTCCGATGATAAACTTAGGAGTATTCTCACCAAATCTGAATACACCACCATCATATTTAGTTAGGTGAACAAACTTGTTTCTATCACCAGTCATATGATGTGAACAACCACTGTCTATGATCTATTTATATTTATTTTCAACATGTGAAACTAGAAATTTCTCTTCATGAATAGTTTCATCATCTTTGATAGAAATAAATCCAATTTCATCATAATCCACAACATCATCATCAGACACACCTTCACCTTAATTAGGTCTATGAAACTTAGATTTATGTTTAGAAACCCCTGTAGGACATCTAGATGCAAAATGACCTATCTTATTGCATGAAAACATTTCAGAGGTAACTTTCCTTCAAACTTACCCTTACCTCTCTTTTCTCTTCTTGTGATCATAGCCACAATTTAATCTAACTTCCTATCTTATTCCTGTATATTTTCCCAATCATCAACATATTCACCAAGATCTTCTCACAAGCCACTTCTGCTGGTGCTCGTAAGACCTGATAAAGTGTTTTTGTTAATATGCACAGTTACCTTTAATTTTGATTCAACCTTAGGTAATGAAGCTCCCAACTCTATGACATCAAAGGTAGTTAATTTCACAATCAACATCTCTCTGTTGAAGTTCATTGTCAAAGGTATGATCTCCTCTGTAGCTTGTACTTTAGTTTTGTAAACATGTTTCAAAGATATAAGAATATTTTTTATCACTTCTTCTTCACTTTAGGTGCCTCTAGAGTTTTTGATGCCTCTTATAACCTCAGTAACCCTCTGTACATATGCTTCAACATTCTTTTCATCTTAAATTTTTAGGATTTCCATCTTTTTCTTCTAATTCTATAACTTTTCCTACTTAGTAAACTTATCTCCTTCATATAGTGCCTCTAATCTTGACCAAATTTTATGTGTAGAATCCAAATATTTCACCTCTGTGAATTCACCTTCAGAGAGTGCACTAATCAATGATTCTCTTGAAATCGTGTTACAAGGAAATAAATTATTTTCATCATCAGTAGTTGTATCTAATTCATCTTCAGTCTTGACCAACTCATCTTTCTTTGTAATCCTCTAGTAGTCAATTCCCAAACATAGCATATGAGTTCTCATCTTATTCTTCCAACTATCAAAGTTTCCAGGATCAAACTTCAAACTTTCCTTCCTATATAACACCATCTTCAAGATCACCTCAAGATGTTAAGCTTTCTCTCAAAGGACTAGAAGCTATGATACCAATTGATAGCAATAATAGTCCACCAGTAGAACTGAGAGGGGGGTGAATCAATTGTATGCCAAATAATATAAAATTTAACCTTTAACAATCAAAAGATAAATGCAATTATGGACACATTAACAACAACACCATAACACAACCATTTTCTGTCGAGGAAACCCTATTAAGGGAAAAAAAACCGGTGGGAATTAACACCCACAAATGATGTACTGAAACTATAGTATCCCTATTAGGAGATGATTATTACATATAGTACACAATCCTTGTTAAATGGAAGACCTTGTTAGGATTCAAGAGAAACAACATTCTCACTATCTAAAGAAGGTTAAATCCACCTTCTGAACTCACTGTCCAAGATAAATATATACAAAGATACAATATCCAGTGAACTGATTGATACAAAAAAAATCTTAAATAGTTCCAATGAAGTTAATCAATCACAATCTCTTCTCTACATCCAATAGAATTCTAAAATACAAGCTCGTAGCTTCCACAATTCAGTGTCCACACTTCTAATCAAGAAAACAACTCTCCTCTATACAAGTTTACAATAAGCAATTAGGTCAGCCAATTAAGACTTCCCAAATGCACAAATAACTAAATAACCTCTTTCTAAGATACACACTATACATTGAAAAATTAAACATCAATTAAAAATCATTAGATATAATCCAAGATCTGCAATCCATGCTTGCCATCCATAATACATGCTACATCTATGAAGTCGGCCCCAAATAGGTCTTCTCCAGAATGCATGCCACAACTGACATCACCAAGAGCCTTGTAACCCAATAATAATAAAAAAACATTCCTCAACATGTCTCCTAACATTCCCCAAGCTCACACAACATGAATTGTTCTCTCACTCAATTTATCCACAAAACTCAGAGACTAGATCTATCACAATTCTCTGTCACTATTCTGCAAACAATCTTCACCAAAAACACTATAACTCAAACAAATAGAAACATAAAATGAAGTGAACTTAGATATAAGATCCCATCTTGTTCCTTAATAAATATTTTTGTTTTCAACCTCTGATAGTCTGTACAATCTCTGTACATGACTCTCAATCATCCATGCACCAGTGATAACCAGTCTGTCTATCTCCATCTAAAACATTTGTTGACATAAATAAATAAAAATGAATGCCAACAACTCCAATTAAAGCCAATTACAACAATAAGGTGGAAGAAGGAGCTTTTGGATTGGCGGTCACTTCTCTTGCAGCCCTTCCACCTCCTAAAGCTATGGAGGTTAATGTCTCAGCTCCTATTGTGGTTGATGTACTTGATACCACTCCTACACCACCTAAGAGGACATCATAGAGAACATGCATGACTGAGATAGTGAAGTAAATATAGATTCCTATGAAAAGGACAATGTCCTCTAAAAAAAACTCACCACCTAAATGGCAGAGGAATGGTGTAGATAAGAAAGAAGAAGAGATGAAAGAAGAAAACAAGATTAAAGAGAAGAAAACAAAGGAGAAAATCGAAGATAAACCAACTGAGAGACAAATTTGGAAACCCAATCTAAGGATGTTGGAAAAGAGGATATTCGATCAAGGAAATTTGAATCAAGTACCTAGATACTATGTGAGGTAAAATGATAATGACAAAATTCTGATTGAGGACATTGTCATTAATCACGTGCTAATGTTTAAAAAGAATCTACTTGAAATGGAAGATAGTATTCCTAAGGACTTATATGAAAAATTGGAAGTAAGGAAGCAATTAGAACTTAAAGAAGATGATCAGGTAAGGATAAAATCCATAGAAAATACACTACCTATTATTTCATTTGATGAGAAGGAGAGAGTAATTAAATCCATTAATCCCCTGCTAAGAGTAAAATTAAGACTGATAAAGATTATGAGGAGAAAGTATGATGAAGTAATAGAAGAAACCCACAAGGATATTGATAAGGTATAAATGGAAACTAAACCAGAAAAGCTTTCACCTCCTAAGCCCAAGGATACTAAGCCAAAAACTATTATGAAAAGAGAATCTTCTAAATCTATAGAAGTACACATTGACTCATCTAGGGATGAAGATGATAGTAATAAGATATTCAGTATAGTTAAGAAACTATACTTTTTTGTTTTATTTGTGCATGTGTCTTTGGAAACTTTGCATGATATTGGTGACCCTTTTCAAGGGAATATTCATATAGTTACTGAAGAAGATGGTGTCAATGAACAAAGCACAGTCAATATATCAAATCTTGGCACATTGACTGGAGAAGAAATGAAAGGAGCTACTGAAGAAAAATATCTAAACACTAAGGAAGAACTTCAAGATATTTTGGTTGAGGTAAAGAAGGAAGATGAGACTAAGGAAGAAGATAAACAAGAAACTAATGTATCCATTCTATTTTCCTCAACGTTTTCATTGGAAAGTGTTGATAAACCTATGGACACTGATGTTGATGGCATGGATGAAGATGAATTAATGAAGTTTACATTCATAGCCTTTGCTAAGGCTAAGGAGAGATCAAAATAGAAGACAAAGAAAAAGACAAAGGTATTGCACAGTGATGTAGACAAAATAAACAACATTCTACCCTTACCTTTTACCTTTCAGAGTAATGATACAATGGACCATCTGAACAAAGTCCTTGATGAATTTGATGTTCACTTTACTTCTTTGGAGAAGGCCACAGATATGAAAGTTATGAGAGAATAAATGGAAAAAAAGTTAGAAGAGACATGTCAATCATTGAAGTGGGATATCAGTATATTAGATACCATTATCTCTATTATTATTTCTTGCATCGAGCATGGAAAGAAAATGTATAGCTACTGCATAAACCTTTCTAGGCATGTACAAAATGTAGTGAACATAATTCATAATGATGAGGATACATTGGATGATTTCATAAATGATTGTGAGTCCTCCTCACAATCTATTTTTGAGATGGATAAGGAAGTTTCCAGGTTAGTGGACAAAATCAATGTGCTTGAAATTGAGAAGTCAAGAGTATTGGGGAGATTTTCTATGTTGAGGAGTATGCTTACTCCTAAAATATCAATTCTGGAGAAACACCTGGAGGACATGGAGACAATAAAGAAGTCCCTCGATGAAGCTCTGCCTACAATACTAAATGATGTAGAGATATCATCCTTTTCTTTGAATGGTCTTATTCATGTAGGTCAGAGTTTGGAGAAGACATAGAAAGCAGATTCAAATATCTTGGAAACAACTTTTCAAGATATTATTCATATGGTATGATTTCTGGTGAGCATCTCTACAATTTTGATTTGTATATAGATATGTTCCTTTAGTATACATTTTCCATTGATGTCAAAGGGGGATTAATAAGTATAGTATGAAAATGTATAGTCAAAAGTGGAGTTTGGCATTTGACACTTAGTCATTTTGACTATGTGTTGCCATTAATGAAAAAGGGGGAGATTGTTGGCAAGTGGAATGATGATTATACAATAAAGGTTTTCATTTATGGAAACAATACTCATTGGCATGGTCACTTGGTGTACATTTCAGTTTTGGAGATTCTATTTGGAAAAATTACTAACTCTAGGAAGAAGTTGACAGTGTACAGTTGTACATTTTTGCTTAGCAAGAAAAGTATGTAATGAAATAAGTCATGCAAGCTTGGAGGAATGCACTATGAAATATAGTTTACCTTCACTTACGTTCTCTTGTATTTTGGAGTTGACTAAAGAGAGTTACAACTTGTTGAAGTTATGCGAAGAAAGTGCAGTAGTGAAACAAGTAAGATAAGTGGTCACAATGTTTAAGAGAGCATATGTGGAATATAGAAGTGCTACTTTGGATTTGGTTTGGTTCTTACCCTACTTTTGTTTATGTATGGTCATCGACTATGTATGTTCTATTTGATTAAGTTTTGGACACGTTTTGTGATGTATTTGTGAAGCCGAATGGAAAAGTTATGGGATCGAGTATATAAGTGAAGATGTTTTAATGCAAAGTTGTGTGAGATATATTGATGCATTGTGATGTTAGAATCAGTTATAGGATGTTGCAAGATATAACTAGGACTACTTAAGCATAACAGATTCTTGTTCAGTTTACTTATGATAAATCATTATAAAAGATAGTTTTATTTTTTAAGAGCAGTGTGCTCCTTGTAATACCCCTAACAGGGTTTCTATCCTTTAACATGGATTTGTGATAAATTTAATATTCAAATCCTAATATGGATAGGTATCCTAATAGGGACACTATACTCTTAGTGCATTATTTGTGGGTATCATCCCTACTAGGGTTTTCCCTTGGCCAAGGTTTCCTCATTAAAAAATTATGGTGTTATGAGTTGTTTACTTTATGTGTATGTTCTTCTTATTTTAGTAATTTCTTGGTTAAGTTTGATTATAAAGTGCTATAATACTGACTCACCCCCCTCTTATTATTACTTAATCCTAACACTTCACACTTATTCTTCAACACATACTCTTGCGCATGATTTACATTCAATCCATACATCAACATTCTGAAATGATCTTCAATATATAGAAACTTAGTAAATAAAACCTTCAATTAGGTTGACCAAAATAGAATACATGCAATTCAATTAAAGTTGGCCACCAAATACAAATGTGGTGATTAAGGTCCATTTTGGGAGTTAAAGGATACCCAAAAAAATCATAAGACAAATTTCTAAGAATCTTCAAATAGTTCACACTCAACAACACATCCTCAAAAGTCGACAAAAAATGTAACATGTAGATAAAAATTGTAGCACCCAATTAATCATCCCAAAACACAATTATATTCAAACAATTCAATGCATATCTTCACACATTGTAGTAAAACCCATAAAAACATCTTAATTCAATCTCCAATGCAATTATAAACCAAAATAATATGATCCAAACAAGATAACCAACTAAGTTGACCGAAGGCCAACAAAATAAACACTAGAGATAATAAGAACATTTGAACACATTTATAGACCTCCCCTCACATAAAGTTGACATCAATGATATAATTGAATCATATTACGAGCATGATCTATATTTATCACAAAATATATGACATAGACTTCCATTCATTGATTTTATATGATTGATCATAAGCCTACTCCTACACCATTTTAGCCTAGTGTCACTTTGACTACCACTTGGACAACACCTACTATTGCTATTACTTTATACAAATAATTAGTTGGTAGTCTTTTGTATTTGACACATTCTCCTCTTCACATCAAATTAATTATTGGGCTTGTCTTTCATTTTCACATGACCCTCATGAGAGCCACTAGAAGGAACATATTGATGTATATTAAAGATATAACACATTTTAACATTCAAATAACATTAGGAGCTTCACAAATAGTAGACTACATTGACTCTGAGTGGGAAAGGGGTTCAAAATCACAAAATTCCACTTTTAAGTTTTTACTATTTTATCTTGGTTCTAGTCTAATTGTATGGTCTGATTCTAAGTGGGCAAGGGATTAAAACTCACAAAATTCTACTTTTAAGTTTTTATTATTTTATCTTGGTTCTAGTCTAATTGTATGGTCTTTGATGAGTGAGTTTTTGGGTAATTTTTATATGACTCCATGGTTCTATTTTAGACTATTTTGGTTAACTTAGCTATGTCCTTCATACCAAAGTCTTCATGTTTTGATATGTTTTGAAAGACTTTCATGCTATATGAAAATACTTATATATTTAGTTTTAAATATAGTTATATGACAATATATGGAGTAAAATGTGATGGAAATGAGATTGGATGTTATATATATGGTTTTTTTCCAACTAATTGATTTTTTTAGAACTTAGTTAAAATAGATTTAGGCCATGAAACTTCTTGCAGGAATTGGCAGATCAATGTTGAACCAATCTTCCAATCTTGAACATATTTGTTGATCTATAAATTTGTGAAACCCTTGAAGACTTATTATAGTTTTTGTTTTTGGAAGATAATACACTTATTACTTCTGATAACAAGTGTGGAGTTAGTTAATATGTTTTAAATTGTTCAAGAATTATAATACTATTAAGATTATTTATCCTGAGTATGTTGTCTTTATGGATTGTTAATCTCTTTCCTACTTTCATGGGTGGTGCACACATGTGTGGTTTAATGTTTCAACTTCTGCAATCTCTATATACGACAACTTTTCATGAATGTAAATATCCTATTTTTTGGATAATATATTGTTATTATAGTCAAATTTGAGCAACTATATTTTTTTTCATGTTGAATTCATGGATGAACTAAGTATTAGTCGAGTTCTTTTCTTCTATTAAGTTCAATTGGAGTGTTCTCAAGAGGCCCCACTTGAGGTACATCTCCTCCATATTTATTTTATGCATTATATGAATAGTTAATCTATTAGATTTGCTTTAGAATCTACTAAATAATACTATTTGAGTTGCATGACTTTGTTACCAGTGCTTTGGACATCACCAGTGGATTGGTTACTCTAAGTATTCTTCTCATTCTTAATTGATGTATTAAATACATTTACAATTGTATTCATTTTTACGATAATTTAGAAGATGTTATTTAATGACATAGGATCAGTACTAATCAATTTAGTTGATTACAAATTTAAAGAGTAGTAAATAGTTACTTTACTGCAACTTTCACTCAAGTGGTTAAATAACATTCTAAGTAATTTTATGATGCATATATTGTTAGATCATTTAAAGTTTACAACCTTGATTTGACAATTTAAATGTAATCAAATTCCATGTGATGTTGTTAAAGTATAAAATTTACTTACAGATGATAGGATAACTAGCTATACAATTATAAATGGACAATTGATCTCTATATTTTTGGCATCGTTGCCTTGGATGGTGTTGAATCATTACTTTACTTAGGTTGTATTAAGTTTTTATCAAGAGTAGATTAGAACTAGAATAATATTTTGGAGTATCCATTTCAATAACATTATGTATGGAAGAAATAATTATATGTTTTACCTTCTTGTATTTTCCAAAGGAGGGAGTCTTGTGGAAGATTCCTTCCTTCAAAAAATGAATCAATACCTGAAGAAGTAGCTCTCGAAGAAATAGTACCCAAAGAAGTAGACCCTAAATAAGAAATATAAGAGAAGCCAATAATTTAAGTGTGGATGGCTTCACCTCCACATTCTGTACATTCTCTATAATCTTCCTCCAATTCTCATTCCTTGAGACCCAGTGGAGGAGGTGGTGGGGACAAAAACAATAATGATTCCACACCAACCTTTCACTTCCCTATAGTACATTAGGAAAGGGGTGAAATTATGAAGAACTTACCTCCTTCACCACTTCCAAACTTTTATGGATTAGTCACTGAATATATAGATACATTTCTCTTTGAATTCAGCATTTTGTGTCAAATTTATGACTATACAACAAATGCCCATCGATTAAATTTGTTCCTTGTAACTCTCAAGGAATTTTATTTGAGATAGTTCATGGGACTAGAGAGAAATGTAGTTGCAACATGGGATACCATGAAGGATAAATTCCTTAAGAAATACAAGGAATATTGAAGGGGTGGAGACCTACGTGGTGATAATATCTTGAGAATGACTCAAAAAGAGAATGCACCATTAGAAGACTACTTGGAGTGGTTCTTGTTCAACCTCAAGAAGTCCAAACATAGTAATCTAGGGGAGGAGTCTATAAAAATTATTTTCTTTGGAGGGATTCATGGATGCATTGGACTTATCAATCACATGGATACTCTACAAGAAAGAAGGAAATAATAAGAATCATAAGCTTCTTTAACAAAATACTACCCAAATTTCTACAACAAGAAGAAGGATCATAAGTGTGAAAAGATTTCTATTATGGAGGAACAACCCAATTTTAAAGCCTTGGAGTATGAAGAGGGCCATTTTTAGCCCTTTCCAAACAAAACCATAGAATCAATGAAAAGGTATGCCTCAAGACCCTTTGTCTTATGCAAATTATCCTTCATGAAAAAATCAATCCTCTCAAACATGGATGAACTATGGTAATACACCATGGAATACCCAAAAGTGGCATGACCTCCACCACTAGGTAAACCACCTAATTGGAAAACACCACAAACTAATTGAAATCAATCGTTTATGAATTGGAAACACTATCAATGGAGAGGTAATCATCCTTGGAGACATCAAACCCAAGGATGCAAACAACAAAAATTGTTGCAAGGACTCCCAATTCAACAAGCTATTATGCCAAATATTTCCAATCCTCAACCTTCATCTATAAAGCCTACTCAAATTATTTCTCAACCCACACCTAACCCTAATAATCATCTTTCTCAATAGGCTTATTTTGGGGACGTACAACAATTTCGTGCTTAAGTTCTTAATGTTAATAAGGTGCATTTATGGTTGGGAAATAAATTGTCTACCAAAACATCTTCTCTTATCATATAAATCCAAGAGGATGATGTTTCAACAAGATTAAAACCTCCATATAGTGAACATAGTCTGCAAGATAGACATGATAATTCACAACATGCACCCTTTTCCTACCAAACAACAAGCTCCCCCATTCCCTACAAGGTTGATTAAGAAAATAGTGATATTGTAGTTGACTTTGATTTTCTAAAACAACTAAAAATATCAATATTAACCTTCCCTTATTTTAATCCATCAATCATTTCCTATCTATAATAAAACTATTAAGGAACTCTACATAAAGAAGACAAGTTGCAAAATGAAGGATGCTACAACTTTCCATGTAATGGGTAAATTAGCAGATATTATGTTAGGAAAACTTGTTATTCCAAAGTATAATGACCCAATCAGTCCAATAGTTAATGTTACTATCAATGAATATTGTTTCCCAATACTTTGATTGACCTTGGGGCTTCCATTAATGTAATGAAAATTGAGAAAATGAAAATATTACAATTAACAGACTTAAGGCCAACCCCTATAGTCCTAAAATTGGTAGAAAATTCTACAATTAAGCTAAAGGGAATAGTATAATATTTTTTCATAACTCTTGACTCATGGGAGTACCCAAAATATTTTATGATCCTACCACTTGAGGCTAACCTAGGAGGTTACCCTCTCATTTGAGAAGGCCAAGGCTTACAACAATAAATGCATTTATTAGATGTATATTGGCGGAGATGATATCTCAAATGTAAATTTTAATAAGAATCTTGTTTATATCTCCTATCTTAGCCACATTAAGAGAATTACCAGTTAATCTAGCCAAATTTAGGAGATGGGGAAGATGATTCATTGTCAACTCTTATGATGATAGATAAGAGTCCTATGCTTAACTTGGAATATGAAGATAAATTGTTGGTCCATATAATTAAAAATTACTAAAAAAAAGACCTAAATGATGTGTCCTACTTAGCTTTCTCTTCTTATCCATTACACACTCTTCTTCATACAACTACTACTGAGCACAACTTGTCAACATTTCCATTACTACACAAGCTCTTGTTGCACACCTCTGATAAAAGGATTAAATGCATAAATGCAACAACCATGAATCATCTAATTACACATTTAGAGATTAACCTAGGGAATTATTTAAACATCAATAATAAGCTTAGTCAAGAACAAAAACAATAATTAATAACTTTATTGAAGGAAAATAAATCAACATTTGCATGGGCTTACCAGGACATGAAGGGCATAAACCCAAATGTCTTCACACAAGATATATATCAAGGAGGGTTTTGAGTCAATTAGACAATGTAAGAGAATGATGAATCTAGTGGTACAAGATATATTTAAGGCCAAGTTGAAAAATCTTCTCAATGAAAGATTCATATAATCTATCTCAAATAGTCAATAGGTTTCTCCACTGGTCATTATCCCTAAAATGGGTAGAAAATGGAGAGTTTGTGTAGATTATAAAGAGCTAATATTAGTGAAAAGGAAGGATCATTTTCCTCTTCTATTCATAGATCATGTATTAGACTATCTGTCTAGTAAGTAATACTTTTCTTTTCTGGATGGTTTTAGTGGATAGAATCAAATCACGATAGCTTTAGAGGACTAGGATAAAACCACTTTTCCTTTCCCATGGAGAACATATGCATATTTAGTTCTTCCTTTTGGTATTTTCAATGCCCCTTCAACATTTAAGAGAGAAGTGCTTAATGTCTTTTCAGATCTCACACATGACTGCATGGAGGTCTAGCTATATGGATGATTTCACCACATATGTCGATTCATTTGAGGAAGCCATGGAGAATTTGAAGAAATTACTCTAGTGATGTCAATGACATAATTTATCATTAAGTAATAAAAATGATATATGATGATGGAAGGAGTAGTTCTAGGTAACTACATTTCCAAATATGATATCTAGGGGGATCCAATGAAGATAGAAGTAATGGAAAATATGTACATTTCTTCTGAATATAAGGATGTGAGAAGTTTTTTTGGGGCATATTGGTTATTATAGAAAATTCATTAAGGATGTTGGAAAAATTATTTCCCCCTTGTACACTTTTCTAACTAGAGATGCAAAGTTTGATTGTACTGATGATTGTCATGAAATATTTCAGAAGCTCAAATATGTTTTAACCAAAGCACTTGTTCTAAGACACTTCCTTTCCATATAAATATTGATGCATCTGATCATGTAGTGGGGGTAGTCCTAGGAAAAAAAAAAGGTAATATTGAATATGCAATATATTACATTAATAAAAACATTCAAGCTACTGAAATCACTTATACTATCACTAAAAAGATATGTCAACACTTATTTATGATATTAACATATTTAGGCACTATATCAAAAGGTATCAAGTATTTATACACATCGATCATGCAATAGTTAGATACCTTAAGAATAAGTCTATTTTTGGTGGTAGATTGGTTAGATGGTTGTTACTTTTACAAGAATTTGGCATTAGTATAGTGGATAAGCTAGGAAGAGCTAATGTAGTTGCAGATTTTCTTTCAAGGATAACTCATGGAGAAGATGAACTTGTCATAGATGAATCTTTTCCTAATGAAAACCTCTTTTCCATACATAATCAAATCTCTTGGTATGCAAATATTGCTAATTATTTGGTGACATAGAAGATTCCCCCACACTTCTTTGCTAAAGAGAAGAAACACCTTGCAGAAAAAATTCTTCCATATTCATGGATATCAAGATATCTATTTTATATTGAGCCTGATAATGTTATGAGGTAATGCATAAGAGAAGATGAAATTTATGATATCTTGCATGTTTCTCATGATGAGCTTTGTGGTGGGAATTTTGTAACAAAGATAAAAAAACATGAAGGTTCTTAACATAGGTTACTATTGGTCTTCCTTTCATAAAGATTCAATGAATTACACCAGGCGGTGTGATAGATGTCAAAGAATGGGGTTTCCAACTATGTCGGAAGAGATGCTTGTACAACCATAATTAGTAATTTTACAATTTGATAAGTGGGGATTAGAATTTATTAGCCCAATAGATTCTCCATCAAATAGTGAGTACATTATGGTATGCACAAACTACTACACCAAATGGGTTAATTTCCAAGAAATGACACATGCTAGGGACAATATGGCTACATAATTAATTTATGATGACATTTTTACCAGACATGGTGTTCCCAGGGATATTTTCTCATACTCGGGGTCACAATTTACATCAAAACTTATCTCGACACTCATGAATGAGTACAAGATTAGACACAAGAAGTAAACACCCTACCACCATCATACAAATGGTTATGTAGAAGTATCCAATAGGATATTGAAGCAATCCTTACAAAAATAGTAGCATTGCACATAAAGGATTGGTCATTCAGATTGTTAGAAGCAATACAAGCCTTTAAAACTATATGGAGAGAAAAAATGATATTTACACCATTTGAATTGATCTATGGTCAAAAATATGTAATGCCAATTTATTTTGAGGACAAGACTTTAAGGACAAATCTGGAAATTGACATCAACATCTCTAAAGGACAAAATAGAGGATATTACAATTTAATGAGTTAGACAAACTTAAGAAATATGCACTCAATTGTATTAAGGTTATATAGTCTCATAGGATTAAATGACATGACTAAAAATATCAAATCAAAGAAATTTGAAGCTAGTGAATGGGCACTTTTGTTTGATTCTCGATTTCAAGATCATTAAAGTAAGTTTGAAACTCATTGACTTGGGCCATATAAGATTTATAAGGTCTTTCTAAATGGATCAGTACACTTAAAAACAATTGATCCAGTTAATTTTTCTCTACTGGTAAATGAAAATGGAATTTGTTTTTACAAGAAACCAATGGCTTATGAGGATTTCTTTCAGCAAGTTAACCAAGAGGAGTTTCATGTTCTTCTTGCAGCTTTCAAGTCCCAGACAAAGGTTATAGATGTACATGTTTAAAATTAGCCTATGTATAATCTAAGTAAGTTTTCTACCTTTGGAAACATTAGTTAGTTTTAAATAAGACATCATGTTCTAGCATAGCATTTTATTTCATATGGTAGATGTGTTATACCTAGAGTTGTTGCTGGGATTGGTTGTCATTCATGTAAAAAACCTCATATAGACATCTCGTTGATATCTGTTGGTTGTTGAAAGTTTTGGATATGTATATGTTGGTTATATAAAAAAGTTTCAGTTATGGACAATTTTGGTGGTGTATGACAGGTGTACTTGGTTATACTCATGGCTTATATGTTCTGGTATACTTGTATGATTTTTAGTGATCAATTTGTAGGAATTTTCTCATTAGTTTTTGGTGATTTCTATGCTTGCAATGTTCTTCCAGTTGTTTTTGATATCTATATAATGGTTTTGTTCATCAATTGGTTTTGGTATCGTATTTTGGACCTATTCTATCTTGTTTCACCTATTGGTTGGTTCAAATGTTTTGGTAATCAAGACATGGTCTTGGTTTTGGCATTCCAATAGTTTAGTAAATGTCACATGCAATGTAAACATCTTATGTATGACCTACATTTGGTCCTAGCATATAGTGTATGTCCTAGATTTAGGACTTATGGTAATGCATTTAATGTAATGATAATATATTTTATAATTGGGGTCATCACACATGCTTGGTGTGGCCAATATATGTATGATCAGATATCCATATAAATAAAGGAGAATATTTTTGTATCTATGAGATGGATTATATGTGAAGGTGTGGTGTGAACAATGTGAGTTACAAAAGGAGGAATAATGCGAATATATGGTGGTATTGTATGTGAGTAGAAGTTTGTGAGGCAGTTTATGGAAGATCAAGAAATGGATTGCATACTAAGTTATAGTGGATTATAAAATAACATATAAAGAGAAGATAAACATTTAGATATAAAGGTGGTAATAGTAACAAAGATTAATTGCTGAACTATTTCATGCATTGCTAGATGACATTATATCAGTTCATCTTTTTTCAGTAACATTTTTATTGGAAGTTAGTCATATTCATTTGTAAGGGTAGTTAGCCTGACCTAAAGTGAGCCAACCTATATAGTGAGCACAACCAATAGTGAGCCTTTGTAAAAATCACCTTAAACGATGTCACCTTAACAATGTTTTATTTCATGATAATTAGCTTCTTTTTGGTTTTTCCTAGTTTGGGTTTCCAAGTAAATCTTGGCATTCTTTGTGTTGGTGTTTCTATGCATTCATGTTTATATTTGTAATGAATGATTAATGCAGTTAATCGATAGATCATAAGTTGATATTGTTGTTATTTATGAGTTTACCAACAAAGTAAAAGTTCTATAAAGTGTGTGGGAATAACTGATTCACCTCCCTCTCAATTATTTAGCCTGTTCAACAATTGGTAAAATGAAAAGAATTTTGATAGCCATAGAAGAACTAGAAGTTGAAATGGAAAGAATTTGAATAAATTTTTAAGGATATTATCAAGAAGAGTTCAAAAAAAATGAGAACCTAGAAATGGAATTGAAGAAGATGAGAGATGAAGAAAAAGTGTGTGAAAGAAGCATTATTTTGGATTAGTTATTAGACATGTAGAAAATTCACAAAGATAAGGAAGCATTAGGGTTTACTAGTGAATGCTCAAATTAGAAGGACAAAGGCAAAGAGAAGGAATTAGAAGAAGATGCAAAGGTTGAAGTAACAAGAAAGGTTATAAGTCAGAGTACACCCACAAGAAGATCTCTAGTAAGACAAATGAATTCTCAAAGGTACTTATATTTTAATGGTTGTTATTATACTTTTAAGAATTTGGATCATAAGGAAGTTGATTGTAAGATGTGAAAGGATAAGAAGGGTCAATGCTTTAATTGCCATAAGTTTGGTCATCAGACAAGTGAGTGTAAGAGTCAAGTTTCAAATCAGCATAAGAAGAGTGCAACGAATGATATCTTTCAATGGAATCACTATGTATATTACAACTATGGTCACAAGGCTAATCAATGTTGATCTAAGTTGGTGAGATCTGGTAGAAAGAATGCTAATTCTTTCAAGTGTGGTCAGAGTGGTCATTATACTAACACATGCATATCTGGTGGTCCTCTAGTAAATAATGAGGGTGGAAATAAATTTTTGATTTAATCTCAGAACACTAATATGACATGGAAAAAGAAAGATGTTGCTGATGTGTAGAGTCTTGTGTACCAGATCTCAATACTAGCTTTTCCAATAACTAAGTTGAATACTTTAGCTCAAGGTTTTTTTTAACATGCTAAATCATTCATCTCCCATGTTCTAAAGCGTTACCAGGTTCAAGTATCTTATTTCTAGTAGGAAGGATATGATTATTAATGATTAAAAGATATTTTGGTGCTTTTATAGTTGGATTGCATCAACGATATTTCAATTTCAGTGGTAAAATCAATCATGCTATTTTGTAGCTTTAAAGGAAGAATTTTTGAATCATTTGGTACTATAGCACGAAGAGAAAAAAAATGTGAATTTGCAGAGAGATTGAGAAATAAAACTTGTGAAAATATTATGGCACCTAAATTGCTTATTTGTAGTGTCAGTGCGTCCACAACAAAGAAAATGAAGAAGGTTGAGCTGAAGGAATTTGATCACAACTGCATTAAACAATTGGAATCTCGGGTACCTATGGAGGATATGAAAAGAATAAAAAATATTGGACTTGATATTTGGGGAGAATTTCCCTGGTGTGAGGATAGAGAATTTATCATGTTCATGTTGAGCTATTTTTATGGTGAAACCTAGTGCTAGAAAAACTATATGTGGTATGGAAGGAGGAAATTGAAGAAATTATTGGATTATTCAATGTTGGTGAGTTACCTGGGAATAAGTCAATCAACTATCAAAAGTTAGAGTCTCTTACTGAGATTGGTTAGGTTCAACATGCATTTCTAATCAATACTCTTGAGGATCTGATAGTGAGGTATGTCGCCTATGGTGTTTCATATAAGATTCAATTTCATAATCATGATGTTTGACTTTTTCATTAGCTATGTATATCTCATGCAAGATTGTAAAAGAGAATATGCAAATGGATTTGTGCAAAATTTTGTGGACAATTTTCTTAAGAATGTAAAGATGACAATCAAAGGTGGTTATGATTTAAAATTTGGGTCAGTGGTTATGTGTTTGGTATTTTACTTCATGAGGTCATTTCTTGGCAATAAAAATGTTGAATGGAGGATTGAAATTCTAATTAGTAAGAATATTTTTATGTATTTGGATGTGTTGGAGAACATGACATATGTGTGTAAGGCATATTTCTTGTCTATACAGGGGTGCACTAGTCTTGGATTGGTTGTTGCTAGTACTTTACTGACAATTCATGGTGAGGAGGGTTCCTCCTCCAATTATAAAAGACTTGAAGAAGCTATTGGTGGTTCAACTCCTGAATCAAAGAAAAGAAAGACAAGTGATAAGGGAAAAGAAATAGTTTCCATTTCAGAAGATGATGGTGAAGAAGAAGCTAAAAAGAGAGTGTAGCAGAAGGGATGGAATTAGAGAAAACTATGCTTTCTTTGACAAGATATGAAAGTGTGGATTTTGATATGGTGAAAACTTTGTTGGAGAATAATGAGTATGAAATAATTGATAGTTTATGAACCAGTTTTTTATCAGTGGATAAGAAATTGGTGACGGAATTTCCGACTGATCACTTGATCAGTAAAAGGGTTATGATATCAATGTGTATAGTGTGCTTCCAGCTGAATTAATGATGAATGTTGAGATTGAGTTGTTGCAATTTGGTTTAGATTACCATGTGGTGGAGAAATCTGTAATGAAGAAATGTGACAATGCAAAATAGATACTTTTAAGGATTATTGGTAAGATGAAGGGATGTGTGAAGGAGATTACCGATATTTATAGGTACTATCTTCAACAAACTACTTCTATAGACAATTTTAGAGGTCAGAGAGAAGTAATTGAGAAAGAGTTGAATGATCTTGGAAAGACATATGATATCTTTAAGGATCAAGATGGAAAGAAGATAATTAGAATTGGTAAAATTCAGTTAGAATGGGTGTTGTTAAAGAGACAGAGAGAAGACCTAATAAAAACCTTTTGGTTAGTGAAGCACCTGGTTGAGGTCCATTGGAGCATGCTACTGGTATACTTTCTAGCACAGAGGATTATGAGTGATAGTTTCAATCTTTAGACTGGAAGGAATATTTTGATAATATGGTGGCGTGTGACAGTCTATGTGCTCGGATGGGGGCTGCCATTGCTGAGTGTAAGAAGGAACTTCCAATTCTGAAAAGAGAGGTACAATAAATTCTTTTGGTTAAAACTACTATATTTATTTGACTTTCCTTGATATACATTTTTGGCCCTTTTCCATTGTGGCAAAGAGGGGGAGAGAACAAAAAAAGAAGAAAATAAAAATGATACATCCACTCAAAGGAATTTTGGTAAAAGATTTTGAATCAAGAGTTTTTTTTTTTGGTGTTTTTTCATCAATGCCAAGGAGGGAGATTGTTAGACCTATTGAGTTGTTGTTTTCATTGGTTTTCATTTATGTCAAAATCATCATATTGACATCTTGGTGGTATAGGTTGGTCGTTGACAGTTTTGGGTATATATTTGTTGGCTATCGTTTATATAAAAAAAGTTTCATTTGTGGAAAGCTTTGGTGGTGTATGGTAGGTGTACTCGGTTATACTCATGCTTATATGTTCTAGTACACTTGTATTATTTTTGGTGACTAGTTTGTAGGAATTTTCTTGTTGGTATCTGGTGATTTATATGCTTGCAATGTTCTTCCAGTTGTTTCTGACATCTAGACAATGGCATTGTTCATCAATTGGTTTTGGTATCATATTTTGGACATGTTCTATCCTATTTAACCTATCAGTTGGTTCATATATTTTGGTAATCAAGACATGGTATTGGTTGTGGTGTTCCAACACTATCGGTAAATATAACATGCAATGTAAACATCTTATGTAAGAACTATATTTGGTCCTAGTGTAGCGTGTTGTAATGATTTCCTATGTGTGTTATAGATTTAGGACCTATGGTAATACATTTAATGTAATTATAATATCTTTTATAATTGGGGCCATCACACATGTTTGGTATGACCAACATATGTATGGTCAGATATCTATATAAATAAAGGAGAATCTTTTTGTATCTAAGAGATGGATGATATGTGATGGTGTGGTGTGAATAGTATGAGTTACAAAAGGAGAAATAGTGTGAATTTGAACTATGAGTCCTCTATGAAGTTTGATAAGCTAGTAGAGACCCTTTTCCATTGTGAAAAGAAGAAAATCATACCTAATTTTGAGCCCAAAATTTAAGATATTTTATAAAATTCAGTCATTAAGAGATTGGGAATATGATTCAAGTATGGGGGGTGATCCAATCCATAGTGAACATATTGTTCACAAACTTATTAACAATACACATGAGTGTATAGAATAATTTATTAACATGGGATAACTAGATTACTTCCATAAACTATCATAATTTAACACAGAGATTGCCATTCATTTTTTCTTTTCCCCAAAGAATAGAGTTGTCATGGTGAAGCGGTTGAAGGTGGGTGCCACAATGATATCCATTACAAAAATTTTAGGATTGTTAATAGAAGGAGAAGAATATATGGCATCTGATGATGTCGATTTAGCAAGAGTAGAGTTTACTAGACCAAGTGATGAGCCTCTAGAAGTTTCCAAGATGGGTACTAGAAGACTCTCATTGCCACAAAAATGGACTATTGTTGCAACCTATGTTATTCACTATTTCACTTGTGAAGGGAGGTTATCTAATCTACATGCCCATAATTTTAATTTTCTCAATTATCCTTTTCATGGAAGGCTCATTAATGTACTAGGATACTTGCCAAATTTTCTTGCCAAAGTGGCAGATGAGGTGAAAAAAGGTAAGGATACCTCGGTATCCCACCATTGTCTTATTACATTGTTGGTAAAATAAACCTTAGGAATTTATTTTCTTGGTAGGTAATGGAAAGATTTTTTGGAAACTAAATAAGTTAAGAAGAGTAACTTAGGGCAAGGGGGTAGAAGGTTCAAAATTAAACGAGAATCTAGTAAATAAAAAGGTAGTGTAGGAAAAGAATCTATCTCTTCAAAGGAGAAAGATGATGAAAGTTATGAGCCAGAAGAGGATTCCTCTAAATATGAGGAAGAAAGGGTAAAAAATGCACCCCTTTTAATTAAGACTCGGGGAAAAAATTGGCACACAAGCCTTCTAAAGAAACCCTTGCTTAGCTACCTAAGAAATCTTATGCTGAGAAAATTGAAAAAAAGAAAAATAAAGTATGAAGCTCTAATTTGAGAAAGAAATTCGGAATAAAGAAATAGAAATAAAAAATACTTAATGACAAGGTAGATCAATTAGTTAATATTGTTCCACAAATAGTAAGCTACAGACCCCCTGCTAGAGTGTGATGTCCTCTTTATAAAATAAAATTTAATAATAAATAAATAGATTACAAGAGACAAAATTTAAAAAATATGTTCCCTTTCTAAAATAAGCTTTAATAATAAATAGTGATAATATTAAAATATGAAAGAATTAAATTAAAATATAATTGAAACGTAAATAAAATCTAAATTAAATATAAAATAATTATAAATAAAATATAAAATAATTAAATTAAAATATAAAAAAGTTTGATGAGTGATTAAAAGGCATGAAATGAAAAGATGTCCCCCTCAAACATGAGATATAAAAGGAAAAAATATAATTTCATTTGGAAGGGGAGAAAAATAAGATATAGTACATACGTCAAGAGAGAGTGGCATATAAAGAAAGACTAATTAATTATTGACAAAAGGATGTGTCTCTTCCCAATATGATGCAACCATTAAATCCTAAGGATATTTAAGAAAGATTGAAATCATTCCCAAAGGATGAAATAGGAGAAGAATATACATTTGGATACTCTTCATGGGAGAAATAAGAATGTAACAAAAGATTATAATTTTATAATATATATTTATGGTAAATTATGGAATTAAGGAGAGAGGTAAATGATTACGAGAGAGGTAAGGAATTATGGCCTAAGTATGTATTATAAATTAGTAATTATTTCTTAATATAATTTAAATGCATAATGACATATGTTAATCATTAGGAATTGACATTCTCCTAGTAGGGAACATTACACGTTTTCATCCCAAAGTGCAATGCAAAACCTAATTGGGAATTTTAGAGAAAATTAATTAAGGTCCCACAAGGGGATATTACATAGAGTGTATAATCTTTATCCTAGGGAGAGTTTCTTAAGTTTCCAATTTATGCAAATATTTGTGATTTTCCCTACCATGGTTACTCCTAGGGAGTATTTTACTATTTTTCAGAATTCCACAATTGAACTACAAAATACAATGTGTGAATTTTATTTTCATAACCTAGCTATTCCTTATAAATCTAACTATAATCCTCTATTATATTTGGGAAACCTTAAAGTGAAAGCATTATGCTCCTATATGCATAATGAGGAAAACTGAGGAGGTCAAGCTAGAAAGTATAAAGAAATGGAAAAATTTGTAGTATTGGGACTCTGAGCTGTCAAGAAATATTGACATTATTCTTAATGAATGGTTGGTTTTAATAAGTAAACTAGAGGTAAATAGACAAGAATTGCAAAATAAGGACATTTTTGCAATGTTCACATAGATGTTTAAGGCCAATGGTAGAAAAGTGCTCACACATGTAGAAAATAGGCAGCAAGAATTAATTGATTAGTTGAAGTGAAAATAAACTAATTCTCTTTTCAACTACTATGCAACTAACTATCAACATAAAACAAAGTTAAGGGTTACATGCAATTGGCATAACAACAAGAGCTTACTTGGCTCCCTCTATTTTCGAGCCACCATTATTGCTTTGGTCAGTCCTTGATTGGAACGGAAAATAATATACAATAGAACAAGAGGAGGCATGGTGGAGGAGGATTGAGAGATTCAAAAAAACTCTATTAGAATCTAATTACTACTAATTTGGCATGGTTGCACACTTTGACTTTAGGTCCTTAGCTTTGTTTAGGAATTTCATAGTTGTACATGCTTCAGGACAAGCTGCACAGTAAGTGAGGGGAATGATGAGTGGGATTTTTGGCACTTTTCTATGATTATGCGATTATGTTTTAGACATCTTTGGTTAAATTATTTGTCCTTTGACATACCAAAGACTTCATGTTTTGAAAGACTGCTACATTATCATACTTATATATTTAGTTTGAAATATGGCTACATGAAAATATATGGAATAAAATGTGATGGAAATGAGATTAGATGTTATATATATATATA
>MU228119.1:372125-393491 GCA_018584345.1 Thuja plicata | reverse complement strand
AAGGTATATTCATTAATCAGTCTAAATATGTGAAGGAAATACTGAAGACTTTTTAGATGGATGATTGTAAGCCAGTATGCACTCCCATGATAACAGGAAGCAAGCTTTCAAAAGATGATGACTCCATGGTAGTTGATAAGACATTGTACAAATCTTGTCTAAGAACCCTATGATGCACACAAAGACAAAACACATAGAGATCAAGTACCATTTCTTAAGAGAAAAGGTTGCAGACAAAGAAGTTAAATTGGACTATGTAAGCACCAAAGAATAGTTGGCAGATATTTTCACAAAGCCCTTATCAAAGGATACTTTTGAGTATCTCAGGGAGAAGTTGGGAGTAATTCCCTCTCCTGAGTCTGTTTAGAAGAAGCTGCAAAAACATCAGTCATTAAGTGACTGATGAATGGTTGACTACTCTACTTCTGGAGTAGTACCTGTACCTAAAGATCTATGGCACCCTTTTCCATTGATGTCAAAGGGGGAGTATATAGTAAGGGGGATTATGTACTAAGGGGGAGCATATATTTTGGGGGAGTATATACATGGAACAAAAACATAGATAGAGGATTTGCAGCAGTCCAGAGAAATCTTTTGATGAGGATATTGAGAAGATTGTAAAAGAAAGAGGACACCATGAACAGAGGATGTTTTTGATATCATATGTTTCCATCAGTGTCAAAAGGGGAGATTGTTGGAGATTTGATTCTGAGCAGTTGATTGATTGTATGTTTTTCATTGATGACAACATATAATACACAGTAGTAATTCTGTATGTACTTATCAGAATGATGATGTGAAGACTTGCATGGATAGATACATGTTTTTGACATGTTTATTATGTTATGTTCATACATGCAGACCCAGATATGATGTTTCAGTAAAGTTATGCAATTATGTTATTGGCAGTTACAGTTCTGGAAGTGTAACAGTTTAGGGCCGATGTATATAACATGTTTCTTGAGTTGTGCCTATCTTTAGGACATGCGTGTATATATTCATGGTTAGTTATGAGTTAACTATATTTGGTTAAACACGCCTATCATATTACATCAAGATCGTGTTATTTGAGTTGATTTGGTGAAGTCGACTCAATGAAACGTCACATCTGTTTAGTTTGACTTGTGCGGACTTAATATTGTTTGCATGCTAGTTAAGCTGACTAAGGTGTTGTTGAAGTGTTTCTAAGAGCTGAAATGACCTAATTTGGAGAAGATACTTATAGTAGTTCATTTGTGAACGCTAAGTGTGAATGATACGAAAAGAGAAGAAAGATGTACAAAGCAGATTATCAGAGTTGGTTCATTCATCAAGAGTCTATGTGAAGAAGTGAAAGATAGTAATACATTGGAACTGATCAAGACAACAGGTCTACTCTACAGTTCATCATCAGATATAGTGCATATCTGTTATACAAAAGGTTGTAGCCTTCACCATCAAGTAGTGAGATTTTGGACAGTGAGTCCACCATCCCTAACAAGGTTATTTGTAAAAGACTCCTAATAGGGTCCGACCCTTAACCAGGTCACTATACTTATTGCATTGTAATGTACAACTCCTAACAGGGTTGAAATATCTTCTAACATGGATTATTATAAACAAGTATAGTTTATTGTGGGTGCTAATTCCCACTGGGATTTTTACCATTTGGTTTCCCCGTAATCAAATTGTGTGTTGTGTACTGTGTTATCTGATTAAGCATTTACTTTGTTGTATTATGAAGTTAAAGAAGTAAAAGAATTGAAGTTACTGATAATTGATTCACCACCCCCCCCCCTCTCAGTTATCCTTTGGGACTATTCTAACAATCAGCCCATCCAAGCACACCCTTATCCTTGTTGCAAGCTTTGATCAAAATCCACTCATCATCATTGGGATGCATCCTTCCCAATCCTTGTGTTTTCTTTGGGATAACATCATTCCCACATCTAGAGCACCCCATCCGCTATTCCTCTATCTTGGCCTTTTGGCTCAACCGGGGCAACATCATGCATATCTGCCTCATCTCATCCATTTTCTCTGAGCTTCCTGTGCTTTCAGTCTGTACATATCTTGTCTGTGTCAGTCTAGTATTAAGTCCAGTCTCGCTTGTACATATTTCTCATCCTTGGTCGGTCTCCTTGTAGAGAGTGATCCAGTTCCATTTTGAATCATGTGCTTTAGCAAGTTCCTTATGACGAAATCTTGTTTCAACAATTTGATCATCATCACCTCTTTTGGCCAATCAGATACACACTTGACATATCCATGGAAATAGGTCCTTGAGGATGTATCCTTCCTCTCATTGACCTAAATCCAATCATCTTTCTGGAAATGGGTCCTTGAGGATATACCCTTCCTCTTGTTGACCTAAATCTAGATCATCATCCTCACTAGGTTCTTGTAGGATGTATCCTTCCTCTTGACCTAATCAATCCAATCATCATCCCATATTGTTGATCTCTCTGGAAAAAGGCATCTTGTTATTGAATTTTTGATCTTGAAATTTGATTTTGGTTCTTGGTTATCATTCCTGATTATTTTTAGTTGTTCTCCTCCTCAATGTTGCCACAATTCTTTATATCATGGTATGCTGTGAATGGATGCACTTGAGATAGGGAAATTGATCTTTTTGTTTTCTTCTTGTGAGTCAGTCAGATATGACCCTTGCATGTATGTAATCCATTTGGGTTTGCATGCTGCACTTGGGAAGTGTCATTTTCTTGTGGGCTTTTCTAGCATCATTTCCACCATGGTTCTTCTTGGGAGTCATGTGTGATGCTGGGGAAACCCTTGCATTTTTATTGCGTTAGTCCTTTACAACACCAGTGACAAGGCCTTGTGTTCCTAGTAACCTTGGCATGGTCTCTAACGTTGCTTTATCAAAATAAGTGCTCAAATACATTGCGGTATTGCTTCCTTGGAATACTCCTCGCTCAAGATTCAAGAAAAATTCTCCCCCCATCAAATCCCCAACAAAGCCATCCCTTTTAGTCCAATCAAATCTCATCTCAAACCTCACCCTTCATCCTTGATGCAAACCTGACTATCACATCCCTCATTCTTCTATCCCCCCTTCCTTTTTCTTCTATCTTATCTCTCCTGGCCATCTTTTTGAGATGTCATCAGGGCTTCACCTTTTCTCCTTGTCACCCTCTCAAGGGGGCATCATCCTAGTCATTCTATTATAATTCTATCCTAATCGTCACTCTAGGGAAACTTCGTTGCCTAAGTCCACATCTTCGTGTCGTCTATTGTTTTAAACATCTTCAAAATAGTGTTATTCTAACACTATGTCAAAAAGGGGCAAAATGTAGACACCTAAATCTAATTAACACATATAATCATATTTAGTTCCTTCTAGGACATATCGCCTAAGTAATTAAGCATTACCTAATTGACCTATGTCATCCCCTAGCCCTAATTAATTCAATTAATTGGCTATAGTCTTGATTAATTATTAAAAGCAACCAATAGCTTAATAATTAATTAAAACCCTATTCTCCTATTATTGAATGAATATGTTATTTATGTAATTAAATTCATTAATTTATTCCCTTTAACCCTTAACCTAACCTATCCCAACCACCTAACTCAGGGTTCAAACCAATCCCAACCTCTTCACCCTTGATAATCCTATCTTAAATCCTAATCCTATCCTAAACTCTCCCTAATGATGTCACATTCCTAATCTTTGGATTAGGAATTCAATCCCTTCCCCAAAGTCAACTTTCTCAAGCTCTATCTTATCCCCTCATCCATGCCTCATTAATGCCTCTTACACTCCTCATTAAATGATCTCACACCCTCATTAATAACCTTATCTTCTAGAGTCTTCTTGGCTCTCTTCCCTAAATGGTCACATTCCTCCCTCTTTTCAACCCAATCATATTGTGACACTTGTCACAATATGATGCACTTGAAGAAGTACAATCCATGTGCTCTCTTCTAGGTGCATCTGGACCTCTCCTCAGGATTGCATCCTGACCCTTGAATCCTCACCCATTTTCTATAAAAGAAACCTCATTCCTTCATAATTTCATTCACCTTCCATGTAAAGTTATAATGCTATTTTGAGAGCAAATCATAAATCCATCTTCTAGAGAAGAGTTATAATGCCAGTTTGAGATCACAGCTTGAAGCTTGAAGCACATCCATGAGCACACATCTACAATAAATGGATAAATCCAATTAACAAAATGGAGTTTGAATGAGATTGTAGGAGGTTTGCACTTTCTTCACTTAGCTTATTTCAAGTTTTCATTTTATGTCTTAGCATGTATGTAGTTTAGATTATTAGTTGTTGAGTGTTTTGATTCGTTATTATGCTCCTTTACACCTAATTTTCATACCTCACAACATCTAGCTCCTAGAGTTAGTAGACCTATTCACATTGGCTTAAGTTTGCTTAGTGGTTTAGTTACCTCACTCCATAGACTCGTAGCGAATTCTCTCACTTTTTTCCCTAGTGTTTAACATGTGTCACATCTCTTGGAGGGTTAGTTAATGTTTTACCTTCTCCATGTTCCTACTTTCTCCTTGTTATATAAGGAGATAATTGTATATTCATATTTCATGATATTTTTTTAGCTATTTCTAGTTGCATGCAATCTCTTGTGGAAGTGCTTGAGTATAGCAGTTGTAATTTGTTTCTTCACCAAGATATTTTTTGAATGCTTCCATGAATTCCCTTCCTAAGTAATGTTACTACTTATATAATAGAAGAGGATATTAACTGAAAAAAAAGAAGAAGAAATTTGAGATATTGGAATCTTTCTCGAATATCTTAGACCCAATAAAATTTCCTATGTTGGTCACTTTTTGCATGTAAATAGAATTCTTCTAGAGAACAACTGTGTAAGTGTTTTTGAGTCAATGTTTTGAATCACTCGTTGTGATTCATCTTCAAGATAGAGAATGATTCAAAATGGTTACTTAAAAACACTTAACACATTTCTTCTCTAGAATAATTCTATTTACATTTAATGGAATGTGGAAAGATTATACCAATATTTACACATTACTTTCTACCTTTGGTACCATCTGTTGTATGAAATATGGTTCCCAAATAAGAATTTGATGACCAATTCCTACCAAGCATGAACATAAAAAAATCCATATCCCTAGTGAAGACAAATATTATGTCTTTTTTCTCTTAAAGAGAGTAACACGTTAAAGAGCACTTTATTTATGAAGGCTTTGTGTATCATGAAATCTTGGAGAGTAAGATTACTTGTATAGATATTTGGGGGTTTCACTACCCAAATTCTTTTGTTGACTTAATTGAAGGTGTCTATGACATTTTATTCTTGATGTTGCGACCTCTAAGAGGGGCTTTAGTGGAGATGTTATGTGTTCCCTTATAATTATCTAATGCCCCCCTTACTTGAGTTCTCTTTCTTATAGATATCATTAGATTATATATTGGTAATTTTTAAGTGATTGATATTTACAAATTTCTTCCTTTTTAAATGTTTATTCCTATAAAAATGATGGAAGTTTCTAGACATAAGACCAATCCTTAACCAAATCTTATTGATAACTTATTAAAAATTAATCTAAAATTAAAAGCTAATATTAGTTCTTTTAAATAGTGATAGACATGAGTATAACAAGAGCAAAATATTTTTAGTCCACCAATCTATTTTAAGAAATTTTAACAATTATGTTAGTAACTACATCTCCTATATTTAGTTGAACCATAAAACAACTTATAAAATATAAGATTCGATCCCATGAAGAATCCCAATACCCCTAAAGCAATGCGTTCTATTTACACTTATTCTAAATGTACAAAGCCATAAGAATAACATAAAACCAAGCTTTTATAATTGATGGAACTTCAAAATCATGTATTGGTGGGCCAAACTTATTAATGTGATTAGCAACACCATCATCTTAAACAAATGTATTTAGCAACACTTGAAGAAATAGAATTAGAAGGGAATAATAGAAACACTAATTATGCATATGTTGGCCAGCACCACATGAAAGCTCATCTTTAGAGGAATACAATTAATACTTAGTGATAAAAAAACTATTTATGGAAGCTTTGATAGCTCTCCACTATCTCTAGTTCTTAAAACTTTTCAAATTAATATTAAAAAAAGGGTTTTGAAAAGAAGGGGAATATGAAAGGCATCCTTTGAAAACAAGGCAGGAGCCCAACAAAAAGCATGCCTAGTTAATAAAAGTCAAAATTGAGGGTGGAATTATGGGCGTATGCCCACAAAAAGCATATTAAATGATGATTATGATTGGCCTTTGATCTGACCGTTTTCTTGAGTGAGTGGAGGGACTTGCGGGACAACCCTTAAGTGCCTGTCATTTCAATTTCATTTTTCTTTTATACTTTCTAGATGGTTTCATTTTATGCTATGGTAGTTTTTTCAAAATTTCATTTTCTTAAAAAATAATAAAATTATAATAATATAGTAAAATTGAGGAAGCGCTGGTTAAGCTCTAGACATAATGTACCAAAGACAAAAAAAAGTCATATCTTTTTTTTTTCAAATTCGTGAAAATATACTGAATTTTTTACAAGTTTTTCAAAATATGTAGATCATGAAAAACAGATGCTGAAAATTTCAAGAAATTCTATTGTGTTTTCGAATTTTTGAAATTTATCAAATAAGACTATGAATTATATATTATTTTGATTGAAAATTTTATGAAAGACATTCAATTCTCAAAATCTAAGATGCAAGTAGTTGCATTAAATTATAATGTTATTTAAAAAAAAAAAAACTATTATCTATAAATTATTTATATGAGAATAAGAGTTAGAAAATGTTTATAAATAAATGTACATTTTTGTGATTATTCTACATTGATAATAATCATGATAAATAAATGTTATTGTATTAGACTCCTTTACAAGGGGTGTTATGCTTTGTTTGTCCTTGTTCAAAATCCAAGGTTTATTTGTGTAATCGTTTTGGGTTATATTAGACTCTTGGTGGGTATTACCATTTTTTGGGCAGCCTTTTCATTGCCTAAAATTTATGTAATTTTTGTTCTTGTCTTCATTCAATATAATAAGACTTATTATATTCAATTTTTATAACAAGACTAGTAAATGATCTTGGGATATGTATTGTTGTGGCCGATCTTATGCCTTTGCTAGATGAGATATTTCATATACAAAATTAATAATTTCTATCAAATCTTCTTCATTATGTGAATACCATTAAAAGTTCTATAAGAAAACAATTTTTATTTCTTTCATTTTAAATATTTTGTAAAACTTTAATGAAACCACAACCTTACATAAACTTAAAGGTCATTAAACTAGTTTGAATTTGAAATCACAATACCAATGATAATATTAGTAAAAAAAAAAACTAAAATTAATTAATTTAGAGAAGTTGGATTATTACAATTTGAATTTTAAAAATGTATTATTAATATTAATTAAAAATATTTTTATTTATATATTTTAAAACTAGGTTCTAACTTTTAAAGTTCAAAAGAATAAAATAAAAGACATAAAACGATTGTGAGCACATATAGGAGGAGGGACCATCATTTTGATCAATATTGTATAGTGAAAATTAAAGGAAAAAAAAAATCAAATCTAAAAAGATTTTTTATTTCAAACCCTAATAAAGTGGAGGGAAATCTTCAAATTACAACATTAATTCAACAATGAGGAAAAAATCCAACATTAAAGGCACTAAGTGATTTGAATTTGAAATCACAATGCTGATTAATAATAATAATAATGATGATGAGGGGACGAATAAAGTTAGTTTCCAGGTTAGGGGGAAGGATCCACACGAAGCAACAAAAATGGATCACTAAAATTCTAATATTAGGGCTTATATTATATTTACTCTTTTTTCGTTTTTTTTTTCTAAATTATAAATAAATCATTCGGTCTATCGCATGAGGTTCAGCTTTCCTTAAAGCCTGCGTTTTATTTAGTTTTTTTTCTGGGAAAACAGCTTTTTTCTTCTGAGATGGCAGGGGAGGAAAGAAATCTGTGTGTACTGGGCTGTGAAGATCCCAATGGCAGTGTATGTAAAAATACAGGATTTGATGAGAATAAAAGTAATGGTATTGAATGCAGGAGACAAAAACAGAATCAAAATCTTCCAAAGTTGGGCAGAAAGAAGCATTTGCTTCAGAAGCAGAGGTCATGCAATGAACTGTCAAGAGAAGAAGCATGGCTGAGAAAGAAGGATCAGGTGGTGTGTGAGAAAGAGAACAGGGCAGTGAATAGAAGTGTTTCAGACTGTGGAGAGAGATCAAGATGTCTCAGGGATGAAGATCTGGAGGAGCTCAGGGGATGCATTGATCTGGGTTTTAGGTTTAGCTTTGATGAAGATCATGATCATCTCAGCAACACTTTTCCTGCTTTGGATTTGTACTATGCCATTAATAGGCAATTCAATGTTTCTAGGTCTAAGTCTTCTCCAGAGGGCAGTTCAGTGCATGGATCAGAGTCTTGTGCTCAAAGCCCTTCAAGTCCAATCTGTGATGCATGGAAAATTTCTAGCCCAGGTATATACACATGGGTTTGAGTTTTCTGCATGCTTATGTTGTTTTGATTCATGGACTTTCAGATTGTTATTGTTTTAAGTACTAGTGCCATTTTACCACATGCATATGCCTTTTCAGAATGCTTTTTTTCTAAGAAATAAACCCCTTTGGCATTCTCTGATTGTTAGTTAGGATGGAATTATCTGAAAGCAAATTCACACCAAATACCAAACTACATTGATGACTGAGATGAATCAAAATACTCTTTTTCAAAAAATATATTGCAGCCTATTTCAAGGCTATAATATCTGAATGTGGAATCAGTTTTTAGGAAATGGTTATCCAGTGTGAAGATGTACCAATGTAGAAGTTATCCTCATATATACCACAATTTATGTATTGAGGAATTGGAGGAGCTGGATAGCCTGTTTCCCATTTTTTCTGTAATTTGTTGGAATTGCTTACCTTTTGATACTTGATGATTGAAGCCCTGTTTCAAAGTTACCCTTATACACCATTACTTATACATTTATATACCTAAAAAATAGACATCCCTAATAAAATAAATGCTATTTTATTCTCTTTGTGATTAAAGCCTGGTTCGAATTTAGTTGATATTCTTAGAAATATGCAATATCTTGTGCTGGGTTGGATGCTTTAATGTAGGGCATGATTATAGATGCTGGCAGGTTAGATGCTCTTGTTTCAGGTTGTTAATGTATTCATAGATATGTCAGCAGATTAAATGCTCTTATTTTAAGGTCCATAATTAACACTCAATATCATGGTTGTAGGTTTGATGTCTCTGTTAATGGTGATTATGTTGCATTAGGCCTAATGCTATTCTTTTATAAATGCATATATTTTCCTTGAGATCTTTGACACCATCTGAACATTTTGGAAGGTTCTGATGTAATATTATATTTCATTAATTGGCAGGTGAAAATTCTCAGGAAGTGAAGACCAAGCTGAGACATTGGGCACAATTAGTTGCATGTTCTGTTCGGGAGTCCTGTTGATTCTTGAAAACTGTGAGCCTAACATTATAGATAGATTGATATATCAATATAGTCCCTCCATATGTTCACAATATTGAGCTTCTTTAGTTTTGTGCTTTAGGATAGAGGGACTGGTTTGATACATGGTTTTTATTATTTTTTTGTCTTGAGAAAATTTCAAGGGGTTTTTGGGTCTGGATCAGGTCTAACATAATGAATACCTGTTTTGCTTTGGAGGAAACATGTTAACAGTGAGGTCTCTTGAACAACTTGACTAGTAATCATTTGGTGTGGAGTCTAATCATAATTAGAGAGCTATGTATTTATACAACTCATTTATAATATGACTGATGAAAAACATCAGCATTTTAATAAGTTATGTAATTTGTTGTGGAATTGATGGAACAGTTGACTGTTCTTTATGCAGAATTCTAATATACATCAATATTCTTTATATAATAAGTATATATAACAGACTAATGAAACATCAACATTTTAAAATATTTTAAATAGATGGAATTACTGACTTTTCTTCTCTACTATTTAATGTTGTTCTTTCTTGATTGAAATTTTTTGTTGCATTTATTGTTGTTCTCATATTTCAGGTATTTCACATGTATGTACCTTAAATATGGAAAATGATAGAAAATGATAACTGTCAGATCAATTTAGGTAGGGTCCTGAAAACTAAAAGCTTATTCAACTAATTTCACATGCATCTACCTTAAATATAGAAAATGACAAGAGAGACCAATTAAGGTAGGGTCTAGATACCTAAAAGCTTATTTAATTTGTTTCACATACATTTACCTTAAATATTGAATCAATAAAGTCTAGAAATTTTAGGTAGTCTCCATATCTTAAAGAGTCATGTTTTTGTGTTCTAACAATTAAAGATGTATTTAAAACATGTCATTTAAAAAAAATCAAAGATAATGACAGTTTGACGCTATGCTTACAAAAATATGGAATAAAGTCTTATCATGAACAAATATCATATATCATAATATACGTACCATATGGTCATATATAGTGGTGATATTTTAATTAGCAATAGAAAGTCAAAAATTACACAACTATTGTTTAACCATAAATTTGTTACATTTGTACAGATGATGCATGTTGTTTTTTTTTTTTCAAATCTTCACTCCTATTTTTTGTTTTTAGATTTTATTCAATTATAAAAGATATTATGTAATTTGATAAGGGACCACTTTCATTAAAATTATCCTAAAACATCTAATAATACCTCTAAAAATAAAATATAAATGGTACCATAAAACCCTTTTCTTTAAAAACGTAGGTTTTATAATTAAAAAAAATTATATATTTATTTTATAATTATATATCAAGATAATTAAGAAACAAGTATATACATGATTAGAAATACAATTGTGAGTAGTGCATACTTGATATAATACATAAAATTATCTTATGGCATAAGATTTTTTTTTAAAAATATCTAGTGAAACAAAATATTTGTAAAATTTGTGAATAATAGCTGAATTGAGTGACTTGAGTAATCTTGCAATGCATTGAGTTTGTACAAATTTTTTTGTCAAGCCTTTGCATCCTTGATTTTCTTTCAATCTTTTACAATGTGAGTTTTCCTACGATACTTTAGACCATGATCTATTAGTAATTATGGATGATAGTGTCCTTACACATAAGTTGATTGTGCAACATTGATTTAACATGATACATGTTAGATTTTATATGTTCATATATCTCTAAATCACATCTTCTTTTCAAAAGATGGTTACTAGAGAAATCAATATTGGCACAATATACTATCCTTATATTTGAGTTGATTGTGTAATACTAATTTGACATTACGTAGATGGTGTATTATATGTATATATACTCCTAATCCAACTATTTTTCTAAAGATAATTATTATGTAGAGAAATCAACATTGCCACAATGTATTGTCCCTATATTTAAGTTGATTGTGCAACATTGATTTGACATTATAAATGTAAGATTTTATATGTATATACCCTCACTTCATCTTTTTCAAAATATGCTCATTGTGTAGAGTAATCAATGTTAGCACAACACATTCCTACTCTCCTTCAATTTCACAATCTGAAACAGACGACTTTGTTTCAACTATAAAAGGAACACATAATGGTCTATAATCTTGCATGCTAAACCTTTGTAAAAATGAGTTCACATACTTACTTTGGTCTAGTCATAGCTTTTTGTTCACTCTATCTCTTTTAATTTCCATCCTAAGGATGCATTTTGTTGCACCAAGATCTTTCATTTAAAATTTAGTAACAAGTTGAGACTAAAGTTCCACAATTATAACTTTCCCTTTTCTAATGAATAACATGTCATCAACATGTAATGCAATGCACAAGAAATGACCACCATCAAATTTATAATAAACGCAGTGACCTGATTGAGAACACTCGAATCCCAAACTCAACACACATGTATCAATTTTTGGTACCACATCCTAGGACTCTTCGCGAGGCCATACACAGATTTCTTCAATTTGCAAACCTAATTACTTTTATCTTATACCATGCAACACTCTAGTTGTGTCATGCAAATATCCTCCTCCAAATCACCATGAAGGAAAATAAATACCACATCCATTTTATCAACCTCCAAACCATAACCAACAACAATAGAAAGGAAAATCTAATGGATGTTATTTTTGCACCAAGAGAAAATATCTCACCATGATCAAAACCCTCAGTCTGAGAGTAGCCTTTTGCAATCAACCTTACTTCATAATTCTCATTGCTTCCATCTGTACCAATCTTTTTCTTGAACACCCATTTGTAACCAACAAGTTTTCATCCTTCAAGCAATGTTACAAGATTCAATGTATCATTCTTTTTCAAAGCCATCATTTATTCATCCATGGAAATTTTCCAGGAGTTTGCATCATTCATACCTGATGCTTTTGCTACAGATCTAGGTTAATCCATACTAGTATCCAAAGAAAAAATACATCTTCAATCATCAAAATAATACCTTTTAGGTGGTTGTTTGTGTCTTGTAGACCTTCGAACAAGCTAAGTTGGAGGTTCTTACTCCTCTTCTGAAGTTTCAAAGCTAGATTAGCTTTCATTAACTTCCTATCTATCTAGGGGTCTCGATTCAACTTTCTCAAGCGTAGAAGGTAGTTGAATCATATCTCCCTTTTTTAGTTTGTTTAGGCTGCAATATAACAAGAGGAGAATTAGAATCTTCAAAAATAACACCTCTAATACAACCCCCTTCTATGCAACAAGGCCATAAATCTTGTATCCTTTCACACGATAGTTGTATCCAAATAAGATAAATTTTATGTCCTTATTCTCCAACTCTGTTCACTTCTCTTTTGGTACATATGCATAGGCCTCAACAAAAAATTGCAAGGTGTGCCTCCATAGGTGTTTTATCAACAAGCGTTGATATAAGAAACTTGTTAATCTGGTAGCAAGCAATAGAAACAACTTCAACCCAAGACCTTTGTTCTAGGCCAACACTGCTCAACATACTCCTCACCTTCTGCATCAACATCATGTTCATCCTTTATGAAATTCCATTATGCTATGGAGAATATAGATTTTTCTTCTTTCTATAAATGCCACAATCTTTATAGAATCTATTGAATCATTAGAGAAAAAATCACCGCCATTATTAGTCCCCAAATATTTTATTTTCCTTCCAGTCTGCAATTCAACCATTGCTTTAAATTCTTTAAATTGACTGAATATATTAGATTTGTACTTTTTATAAAATATACCCATGTCCTTTTGATATAATCATCAATAAATGAAATATAATAAGCATATTTTTTAGGGAAAGGAAAATATACATGACCAAACATGTCAGAATGAATAAGATTCAACACACCACAAGATTTATGAGAGCTCGAGTAAAACTGAAAGTGGTTTTGTTTTCCATAAATCAAAATTAGGATTATAATTATTCAAACCTTTAAAAATGTTTTTATTTTTCAATTTCCTTAGACCATTCTCTCCAATGTGGCCAAGTCTCTCATGCCATAACATTGTCTTATCCATAGGTAACTTTGATTCAAAATAAAAAGAACCCTTCGGTACTCAAAATCCTTGACTATGTGCTAAAGGTGAAACCCTCAACTTTTCCAATCAAGTATCCATAGAATTGGTCTTCACATAAATACTATTACACTCAATTGTGTATGCATCCAACTTATACAATGTGGTAATCCTGACATCTCTAGCAATCACCACAAAACCTCTCACCATTTTGCATCCTACATCAAAATAGACTACCAACATACCCAAATGTATAAGTTTTCTCACAGATAACAAATTTCATTTTAAACAAGGGAGGTGGAACAAACCAAATGCTACTCTTTTTTTCCTACCATCATGAAACTTGATTCTATTTTATTATAACCAACAATATTTAAATGAGAACCATCACCCAAGTACTCTTTACCTGCATCGATTTCTTCATATTTAGAAAACCAATCTTTATTAGAGGTCATATAAATGGATGCACTTGAGTCAATTAACCATGCATCATCACATGCATGAGTAGCCAAAGCTACAATGAGTGCATCACCATCATCCTTCTTGGACTCAGAATTAGAATCAAATCTCTTCTTTTCTTCTTTTGCAATCCTTAAAGATGTGTCCAAGATTACCACAGTTCTAGAAAATAACTTTTGACTTTTCATGAGATTTGAATCTCCCCCTTGATTTGGATTTATTACACTTATCATTCTTCTTATCTTTTTTAGGTCTTCCACAAACAACTAGGGATTCCTTGGCATTAATGAATACCTTCCTCCTCATATCTCTAAAAAGAAAAGAGCCCACCGTATCTTAAATCCTCAAATAATATAAGTACTATTGATGACCATAATGAAAGAATCCCACAAATTAGGAAAAGAACCAAGCAAGATTTGACATGTCTCCTCCTCATCCATCTTCACACCAACTGATGCCATATGAGCCACGAACATATTGAATCCCCCTAAGTTATATGTGTATAATAAGAAAAATAATCGTTGGTTAGGAAAACAATAAGAGGTTCTAGAATGATTCCCTAATGCAACACCTAACCAATTATTTATTGTACAATTGGAATTAAGATGACCCACTAGGCCCAAGTAGAACTTAAGCGCTAGGCGAGTGTACCGATCCTTAATTTTTGTGGATAAATAAATGTGGTTGTAATTGATTGGGAAAAATGATTAACTAATGTAAGATAAGAGACAAATAGGCAAAAATGACAAGTTACAAAATATACAGACTAGCAGAAAATAAACAACTTCATATGTGTATTAGAAATAGAAATTAGAGAATACCATTAACTTGTGATTTCAATTTGATTTTGTTTTACAAGGAAGAGGTTGTCTGGGGTGTCCTATTCCCGAGAAGAGAGTGCCTTGAGCATCTTGTTCCCAACACTTTTGACAGATTCAAATTGCAACTGTCTGTTAGGTCATGTACTTTTTGGATCCAAAATGATGCGAATGCCACCTGTTCTTGCACAAAAAAATAGGGAAATGTTGTGTAGAAATGGGTTTTTCCTTATTCAAACTCTGACGTGTCAACCTTGAAATATAAATAAAATTACATGAAAGGAAAGTATGTAAATGAAAATTAAATATTAGATCTACTTTGTAAATGCATATACCTCCATAAATTGATATTGAGATCATGATGTCTATGAAGATGCTTGTATGTTGTTTGAATGTAGTGGTATTTTGACTTTTAAATTTAAAGAAGAATCGATGACACCCTTCCCAAATGTATAGATCCATAGATACTCCTTAAATATCTTCAATGTTGTTATGCTTCATTAACTCTTTCTTTTAATAATGGATGGTTGAATCAATGTAGTTTGACAAATAATCTTCTTTCTTGATTGAGGTCTACTCTACTTGGCCATCACGGGAGAGAAGCTTTCTATAGTGGAGAATATTACCTTCAAAGGTTCTTTTGATGCTTGAAGTATTGATCTAGAATGCTTGGATGGAAAATTGTAGGAGAGCTCTTGAAATCCAACTTGTATTATGTCCAAATGAGGAGAGATAGGTTGCCTTTATACCTCTCACAACATTTCAAATCTCAAAACTCAAAGGATATCGAGAGGAATTCAAAAATTCTACTAAACCAATGAGGCGAGACCCCAATTCAAGTTTTGGGGAAAAATAGGGTAAGAGGTCGGCCTAGGTGTCCACTTCTCGAGAAGAGAACCCCTAAGGAATCCGCTTCCTTCTAAAAGAATATGAAATTGAGTTTGGGAGTTGGGAAGATAGAAAGAAAGTTGGAAATATAGCCAGTGTAGGGTTGGATCAAGCACAATGGACCTGAAATTTAGAGAATATCAAAATGGAGCCTAATTGAGCATCTAGTTATAGGTGCTTATAATTTAGGATGATACATTTAGTCCACACTTTAGTGGGAGTATGATATTATCTAATTCTCATCGTAAAGTAGATCATAGCATTGAATTTTTATTTATCAAAGTCAAGGATACACAAATCCTCCATGTGACTTAGGTACTTATCAAATCCAAAATCAAGATAAAATAAGTAACACTCAAAGAGAGAGAGAGAGAGAGAGAGAGAGAGAGAGAGAGAGAGAGAGAGAGAGAGAGAGAGAGAGAGAGAGAGAGAGAGAGAGAGAGAGAGAGAGAGATTTTGACTTACTATGGGCCATGAAGATAAAATATTATTGCAAAAGATTGAATTGATAGTATAGCTTGAGTTGTGTTATGCTAGTAAGCCCATAAAAAAGGATAGCCAAGTGAATTATGGTCCACTAGGAAATTTTCCAAAAGAGGATCAGTCTTAAGGAAAGAATTATCACTATAAGGGATCTAAAAAAGAGAGATCAATCCTAAGGAAATCATAGTTTCCAAAGGTACCTATTGGATAATACATAGGGAATGATAATGTAATGTGAATGATAGCTCCAAGGAAAGCACCGTCTCCTTAGCCATCCACATAAGGGATTATTTTGAATCATTTTGTATGTGTGTGAAAAATGTGAAAAAAGGAGTAGAGTCTATGCACCTAGGTTAAAGCAATTGCAAACGTCTTAACAGGAGCAATTTCTTTAATGAAACATACATGCACCCACAAAAGACATTTCCACTATGAGATGCCCCAAACCAAGGACAAACCAAGGGAAATGAAACATATGAAAAAGAGACCACAAAAGGGATCTACTAACTCTAGGGTCAGTATGATAATATGATAGCTCATGTATATCAAGAATTATATCAAAATGAATTGACATCATCCCCCAAAGTTAGCAGAACTAGGAGCACAAAGGAAGATCACATAAGAGATACAAAGAAGAGTTTTTTTGGAAAATCATTGCAGAGACCAAAAAGAATGGTTCCTACCATTTTGTGTCATCCCCAATCAGACAACACAAAGACACATTTAAAAACAATAACACATGCATGAAATAATATGTATAGGATATATAAAAGAAATAGGATTAAAATAGAGGAATTTCATGACATGTCAATTCATTTATCACCTTACACCAATGGAGCAACAAGGGTCATTTAAAATAGTCTAAACAAAATATATATCAAGCAACACATCACAGGGAAGCACAACATGACATACAAACACATAAAGAATCCATCATACAAGAGGATCTAGTCAAGCATATCACCTACCCCACATCTTGGTTGTTATCATTTAGGGAATGTGGGAAGCATGAAAGAGGTGAAATGTTGAGAAAAATAGATGGATCTATCACAATTTCCAAACAAGGACCATCCTCTAATGACGAGTCACTTTGTTTGTCACTAGGAGCTAGGGATAATTTTGTTTCAAATCTAGAAGGTAAATAGTGATTAACATCAATAAGCTCATACATATTATCATAATCATTAGCATTAGCTTAATTTTCATTAGAAACATTTAAATCACCACGATTAAGAGTGTCATCTTCATCTACATTAATCATAATAGAATCTATAATATGAATAGAATAATCATGTTTATGTAATTTCATTTTCTTTAAGTTAACGTCCTCCCTTGGGCTACACTTAGGTTGGTCAACAAGAATCAAGGAATTATAAGTTGTCTTAGGGGAGGAAATATTTTGGGAAGCTAGCTCATAGGCCCTTGCATGACGTCCACCGCTATGGTCATGGGCACAACGGTTACATTTGATTTTGTTTTAAATTTGAGTTGGTTTAGGATCAATCATTATTGGGTCCTTTTCTTATTTAGGAAGTGGTGCAGGAGCACCTAGCACACAATAATCCTAGGAGGATCAGAAGGTTGTGAATCATGAAAAGATTCAATTTATTCATATTTGAATTATAATGTCATTTGAAATCATGATGCAAGGTTGTGTAAAGCCAAAGTTGTAAAAGTTGTCCATTTAGGACCTAGATGGGTCAAATAGTCAAAATGATGTAAAATCACCCATGGAAGGGTAAGAAAGTTGTAAAAGGTCATGTCTAGTCTATTTTTGTATGTTTATAAGGTATTCACAAATTTACAAGGTCATTTGTTTTAAAAATGTCAAAAGTTGCAAAACTAGGTAAAAGTTGCAAAAGATGCAACAAAATGTTGTTAAGGTTAAATAGCTGGTTAAAGGTGGTTGAGAACAATTCCAACAATAATGGAACATTATAAAATTATTGATTATGGTCAAATTTGGAATAGAGGAGGCAAGTTAGAGGTCTAGTTCAAATTTGGTTGATCTTTTACCTCTGACTGCTTCTCCACTTCTGCAGATTGGAGACACTCAGGAAGTTTGCAAGCAAAGAAGTTGACAAATCCATAGGAATGTGATGGAAAAACATGTAAATTCATTTGTCTCTCTGTAAATAATGATAAATTGTTGGTTATTTGTAAGTTATTGAATGAAAAGACAATTCTTTTCTTTTGGTTATTTTCTGAGACAGTCACCTCATGAGTTTGATTTCTTGCATTGTACGGTGTGTTAATGGATTGAATGCACATAATAAATGATTGGAACATGGAGGGAAATGATTTATCATTCTATTAAGAAAAATTTGAACATGTTTCATGATATCTGGTTAGAAATCCAAAAGGTTTTTGTTAAAACTATTTGAAACCCTCAATTTATGTCTGAGTTTTGTTTGACAGTAAATTTTAGTCTCTGTACGGGGGGCATAATTATGCATTAAACTGTTGGATCTTTTGAAATTTGTAATATGTATTACCAACCTTAGTTCTCCACACTCTGGTTGGAGCGATTTTCCAAATTCTGTCGGGTTCAAAAGTTATAAGCAATAGAGTACAGTACTATCAAAATTGTCATAACTAGGACAATCATGATTTGATCCCAAGTCTTATACATTGAATAGAAGTGTGTTTGTTCTAAGATGGATATGACTACAAAATATTAGGATTGGATGTTTCTAAAGGCATTGAGAGAGTGTTTATGAATTTACTAAGGGTTGTGTTTGGAGCATAGGTTGCATGGTAATAATGGGAAATGACAAATCTATATTTAGTTCTACTAATTGAGTGCATGTATGAACTTCGGGACATAATGAAAGGACTCTTGTAAGGTATAGAATAATGGTTTTGCTGAATGAGTAATATTGTGATCAAATAGGTTAAAAGCCTAAACCATCTGATAAGAATCAATTTCTAGTAGGACTTTGAAATATGTGAATGAGATGTGATGACTAATTGTGTATCTACAAGGGATGTTATTAACAAGACCTAATTGTGTGGTCAAGATTGATGTTTTTTTTTTCTTTTAAAAAAATTGAATGGTATGAGTTTATAGATGTTCATTTGGCTTGGATCCTAAAGGTGGATTGGTGATTTGAGGAAATTGAAATTTATGATTGATGATGCCTCTAGAAATCTGAATTTGAACAAGGATATGTGAAAATGGTTGATTGGATCGGCATGATCCTAGCATAACGATGGTTTCTCCCGATGATCTGCATCATATTGGTATTAGAGCTCAGCTAAACATCTAGGCTAAGAAAGAGTTTTGGTAATTGATTCTTGTTGTTGAAGTTTCATGGTTGTAGGTGTACGTTCACTCGCTGCAGATGGGTGGACATGAAGTTCTACCAAGAGGATCATAGGAGATGATCCAGGGCTAGAGGAGATGGTCCATTGTGTGTCTCCAAAGAGACTGGAAAGAGAGGAATGAAGGGACTCCCAGGTGAGGGACAAAAGTTGTTGGTTGTGAAGCAGCATGGATGAGTGAACTTGAGTTTGGAGAAACACCTTGCAAAGAAGCCACATGAACTCCATTGATGGGAGTCTCAATTTGAAGACATGGTACACTGAAGGTATCATGCAGAAGAAGAAGTCAAAGAGGCAAAGGCACAAATGAAGACAAATTTGAAGATGCAGTTTGGAGTCTAAATTTTTGTAGGGTATTGCGTCCACATTTCCAAAGAGACTTGGAAAATTTTCAAGGTTGGTAGTATGGTGCAGGAGCACCTAGAACACAAGAATCCTAGGATAATCAAAAGGTTGTGAATCATGAAAAGATTCAATTTATTCATATTTGAATTATAATGTCATTTGAAATCATGATGCAAGGCTCTGTAAAGCCAAAGTTGTAAAAGTTGTCCATTTAGGACCTAGATGGGTCAAATGGTAAAAATGATGTAAAAACACCCATGGAAGGGTAAGAAAGTTGTAAAAGGTCATGTCTAGTCTAATTTTGTATTTTTATAAGGTATTCACAAATTTACAAGGTCATTTGTTTTAAAAATGTCAAAAGTTGCAAAACTAGGTAAAAGTTGCAAAAGATGCAGCAAAATGTTGTTAAGGTTAAATAGTTGGTTAAAAGTGGTTGAGAACAATTACAAAAGTAATGGAACATTATAAAATTATATATTATGGTCTAATTTGGAATAGAGGAGGCAAGTTAGAGGTCTGGTTCAAATTTGGTTGATCTTTGACCTCTGACTGCTTCTCCACTTTTGCAGATTGGAGACAGTCAGGAAGTTTGCAAGCAAAGGAGTTGACGAATCCATAGGAATGTGATGGAAAAACATGTAAATTCATTTTTGTCTCTGTAAACAATGAGAATTTGTTGGTTATTTGTAAGTTATTGAATGAAAAGACAATTCTTTTCTTTTGGTTATTTTATGAGATAGTCACTTCATGATTCTGATTTCTTGCATTGTACGGTGTGTTAAGGGATTGAATGCCCATAATAAATGATTGGAACATGGAGGGATATGATTTATCATTATATTAAGACAAATTTGAACATGTTTCACGATATCTGGTTAGAGATCTAAAAGGTTTTTGTTAAAACTATTCGAAACCCTCAATTTCAGTCTGAGTTTTGTTTGACAGTAAATTTCAATCTCTGTACGGGGGAAATAATTATGTATTAAACCATTGGATATTTCTCAATTTATAATATTTACTACCAACCCTAGTTCTCCACACTCTGACCAGAGAGATTTTCCAAATTCTGTCGGGTTCAAAAGTTATAAGCAATAGAGTACAGTACTATCAAAATTGTCATAACTAGGACAACCATGATTTGATCCCAAGTCTTATGCATTGAATGGAAGTGTGTTTGTTCTAAGATGGATATGAATACAAAATATTAGGATTGGATTTTTCTAAAGGCATTGAGAGAGTGTTTATGAATTTACTAAGGGTTGTGTTTGGAGCATAGGTTGCATGGTAACAATGGGAAATGACAAATCTATATTTAGTGCTACTGATTGAGTGTTGTATGAACCCTAAAATGGTCGCCTAGACTATGAGTCCCCATTATTCAATTTATCAAATGACCAAAATCAATTTATCAAATTCCTGAATCAATGCTCTGCAATATTTTCAATTCAAATCAATTTCCTTGATCAAATCGTAATTAATTCAATTATTTCAATATTTCCTAAGGTTTGATCATTTCATCAATAATCTTATTTAATTAAAAGAAACATCCCTTTTAATTAAATG
>MU228119.1:336949-354283 GCA_018584345.1 Thuja plicata | reverse complement strand
CAAAGGGAAAAACCAAACTCCTCTTCAAAGCAAAACTTGGGAAAAAGAAATGAAATTTGAAATTGCTGATTAGAGGAAATTTGCAGAGTTATATAGACTTTAAAATTGACAAATTCTTGTCAAAATCAAAGCCAATATCACTGGTCTTGGCTTGGGGAAGGACAAGTGTTCATCATGCATCAAAAATTGCATGAAAACAACAAGTAAAGAGGAGAAAGAATTCAAAAATGTGCCCTATGAACATGGCATTCTTCCCTCTTCTTTAAAAGAATCAAGACTTAATCAAGAATGAATTTCAAAATTGCAGACGAAGAGGAAAATCTGTTCTTGAAGATCAAGATGAAACTTATTCAACTGCAGATTTAATGACTACTTTCTTGGAAAAGAAGAAGTCTACAGTTTAAAAGGAAACATAGACAGTTCTCCCCATGAAAGATGCTAATAAAAGCATATGCAATGGTGATTAAATCAACTCCAGCTCTTCCTTGGTAGTTAACACAGCATGTTGTGGAAGAGTATTATTTAAAACATTGATGCACTCTTCCAAAATAATACCGCCATACATGCTCCAGATGCATGTCTAACAACATGTTAACAAAGGCATGCACTTTTAGTATAAACGTTAGTAATAAAACATAATGCTATGTGCATAGAAGCCGCCGATTCTTAATTTAAGCATAGTTTGAAATATGCAAAGACCACATGAATCGATGCCTTGCATCTTTAATAGCACACGACTTTCTTTATGTTTGTCACGACTCCCATACAAGTCGCGGCTTGCATATTAAAAGTAATATGCTACCAAATGATAAAACTATGCAGAGACTTAATAAATCGCGCCGCATATGGAGTTTTTAGCCTCAGCAATAATATTATTGAAGCCGCCTTAAGGTAAGTCACGGACCTTTAGTAGACTATAACATAATGCATATGTTATATTATATTAAATGAACGCCATCTTATATTAGCCGTGGGTGCTTATTAAGATTCAACGCCATATGCCGTGGGAAATTAAAAAGAAAATTCACCGATTTTTAATCACAAATTTGGTGCTCTTTCTAGGAAAAAATGACGCCATTGGTTAGAAAGTCTTTTGACATATATGCAAAGCTTTTTGATTTCGATGTCTCCCATCTTTTAATTAACGTTTTCTTTGCATATTAAAAACAATACATTAATATTATAATAGAACCAATTATAATAACAATTTATGCATTATAATAAGTTTATTATTTTAATATTAACCTTAATATTTTGATATTATTATTATTATCATTTTAAAATAATAATAAAACATTGTTTTCTTTTAAAAGAAAGACATTGTTAAATGGTAATTCGTAATGAATTATAAGAATTATAAATAAAACGACGTCTTATTAATAAATCTTATCTTTATCTTTGTCATTTATTAAAATAAAATTCTCTAACAATATATGCATATCATGAAAACATCATTTAAAAATCTATTTTAAATGCAAAAAGAACTTAAAATATCTGTATGCGTCTTAAAAATTTTAATGATTTGATATGCGGATGTGATTCAAGATCTCGCTATCATTAAAAATTTTAAGCAAAACTTTGCAGAATGACGCAAAATATTAGAATAGAGTTTAAAATCTATCACTCATGAAAAATAAGCTTACACTTTATGCACTTGACCAGAAAAAGACCATTTTTTTACTGACCTTGGAAGGACATGAAAACTGCTTAAAGATCAACTAAAGCACAAAGGTGACAACTAAACCGGAAACAAAAACAAGACGCAAAACAAAGAAAAACAAAAGAAAGACAAAAAGACTGGATGCTTTGTAAGAAGTAAAATGGAATAGGACCAAGGGATAATTGATCCTGTCAAATATAACTCCTTACAAAACATTGACACTCTTAGAGAAAAAATCCTAGCAATCATTGAGAATTGCGTAGGGTTGCCCCAATTTTGGGGAATGCAAAATTGAGGACAATAGGGATATTGCATCACTCTTATCAACCAGAGGCATTGGAGTGGTGTTCTCAAATTGACTAACTTGAAGCTGATAATTATGAAGCACTACGCACAATTGACTAAAGGATGAAAATTCAGAAAGCAATATCTTATACTAATGTCTTTTTGCAAATTAATTATTGAAATATGTCAAACATCAATATCAGGAACTTGATAAGAAATTTGATCATGCAAATGTTTAAAGCTACCAATGAAATCAACTTATTTTTCTTTAACGCCTTCTTTACAATGCATTAAATTAGTCAAATAAATCTTAGGACCAATATTATTTTGAAATTTTTGAATAAAAGCATTATCAACTTTTTGAAAAGAATTAATGGAATAAGGAGGTGTACAATGGAAAATGAGGATCACCTTATAGGATGCAATCTCTTTCCAAATTTGTTGGGTGTATATTAGAAATACAAAGCCACCACAATTCAAATTGGATCAATGCCACAAAAGAGATGAATTGATGCCAATACTGGATTTGGATCTTAGGGGCTTGTATTTCCTTTATGTGTGTATGTATGTGTTATCTGGGAATTAAAACAAATTGAATTATCTAAATCTTTAGATTGTAATGGTAAAGAGGAAATTGAATTTGAAATGTGATAGAGATAAGTGTACCTTGTAAAGATGAAGGTGATTCTCTTCTGTTTCTATTTTCTGACTGTCGGGATCCCAAAACTAGATGTACTTGTAGATCTGGGTCCCGAAGTCTGCCAGTTGTATGTCCTAAAAATATGAGCCTATTTATGAGGGTGAAGAATTCCCAAAATGTTATGTACCTGGGTTCAGAATGCTTGAAACATTATGTACCTGATCAATGTGTTCCAGGTTCTGCAGGGACCTGTGTCGGGACCTAGAGAGCTCAGATCTTCAATTACAGTTTCCTGGCCTATACCTTCACACATAAAAATAGGGAAATATGTTGGCTAAAGGGGATTTATTTGGTCAAAACACTATATAGGAATCAACCTTGAAATATGAAATCTAAAGCATGCAATGTAAATCATAAAGTAAACACAAAGGCTTAGTATCGTATTAATGTGCCTACCCTCATGGACGAATATTGTTATCACTCAAATCAATGAAGGATTCTTGATGTTTATTTCTATAATTTATATGTGACCTTGTCTAAGAGATGTAGGTTCAAGGATGCCCTCACATATGCATGGATATATAAATAGCACCCCTAGATCTTGAATTGTTTTTGAAATGTTTGATCACACATGCAAGGAAAAAGAGAAGAATGAATGATGGAGAAAGAGATATTATTTGAATGTTTGAGAGCTCCACTAAAACACCTTTATGGGATAGAAAATATTGCTCCAACTTGAATAATATTTCCTTGATTAGATGGAAGAAGAAGAAGAAGAAGAAGAATGCCTTGGCTTGAGATCTGCAAATGATTGCTTGCACTTGATAGATTGAGAGTACTTGTGATACGATAGGAGATGTAAAAATGAGGAGAGATATATATTTTATATACTTTTCCCCTCATTTTAGTATCTAAAAATAAGCTAGGCCAACCACTGGACAAGAATTGAAAGAAGAACTTCGATATCGGGCTTCGGGTCCAATCTGGGACAAAATCCCTGGGTGTAGAATGCCTAGAAATTTGTGCACCTAGGGATAAAATTTTGAAATGTTGTGCACCCTTGGATTGTGTCCTAAATTTGGCCAGGGACATTAGAATGACAATTAGAGGCCCCAATTTGAATTATAGGTTGTTAGGATCAAGAAAAATGGGTAAACTAACCTAAAAATTACAAAAGATAAAATATAGGTCCTAATTAGAGGCACCAATAATGGGTGCTATCTTTTTAGGACTGTATTGATGACAAATAACTAATTGAATGTTTGAAGATGTTAAGTTCATGATCACCAAGCACAAAAAGTTAATGCAAGACATTAAATCAGTTAATGTATTGTATTGTCATTGATGTCAACTTGATATAATCTAATTGGTTATATACAAAGTGTCAAAAACTTCAGAGAGCTGAAAAGATAAAGGTTATGCTTTCAGTAATTCATAAAAGATAAGTATTCACTAAGTGACTACAAACACCAATGGGCAGTGCACCCCGACGGACAGAGAAGCCCGAGAAGAAAGTCACAGTTATGCCCAAGTAAGAAACCTGACAAGCATTACTGACGAGAAGAATCTCAAGCATTATCGATGAGAAGAACTTCACAGTGATGCCCGACAGACAAACAACCCCGACAGAGATGCCCGAGGAGACCTGAAGTGTTGACCGAAGCTAACAAAGAGTTAAAACACCAAAAAGAACTGAAGTTTAGAAATGACAAAAGACTTAGCTGGCAAGACCAAAATAAGAAGTTAACTGGTTGTTAATATTGTTTTCATCGACAAGTTAAAGCTAGAGATAAGTAAAAGATTTAAATTTGTTTTATTCCAGTTGTCAAAGAGAAATCTATGGGATAAAACTGAAGTAAAGCTTTAAAGCAAGATTGGCTAGAATTGCGGATCACGCGAAGAACAATAAATTCAAGAACCTAGAAATGGTAAATTATGTCTATAAAGAGACAAGCTAATTCATTATGAATTAGGGGTGAATAGAGAAAGAATATGTTGAAGAGAAACTGATGAAGAAAGAAGTCTTCAATCAGACCTGATCAATCAAGATAAGAACAAAGCTAATTCTATGGACACCAAGCAACAGAGAAGCACAACATCACCGAGAAGAATGAAGTGGAGAAAAGGTATTGAAAAGATAATTTGATCAAAAAGGTATTATGAGCTTACAATAGATCTGAAAATTTGCAAGTCTAAGTTGTATGTATGAACAGATCATTTACTATTTTAGTTTAGCCATTGAATTGTTGGAAAGCTACAATGGAAACAATTGTTGTTTTGTCATTGATGTCAAACCTTAACTGGTGAGACTATTGCTATCTATTTGAGTACCATATTATTGATTGATGAAGAAGTTTTGAAGGCAAGTATAACAAGAAGACCAAGTGAAATGGTTGAGTTATGGGAAATCACAAGGGTACTTGATCAGTTGGCACATTGGCAAAGTAATGTGTTGTTTATCTTTTGATGACACTTTACTGAGAACATTTTATGCCAAGAAAAGTTTGTGATGACCGAGCACCAGTAAATTGCTGAGGAAACCAGTGATGACCGAGTGAGAACACAGTGTTGGCCGAGCAACAGTATTTTGGTAATTGTTGAGATTTGAGATCTCTGGCCAACATAGTTGACTTTATTGGGATATGTAAAGTTAATTGAGGATAAGCTGATTGGTCCACACTATTTAACACACGAGTAACCCTAATTAATGCATTGATCAAATATTTAATTAGAGATTTCTTTGGAGAATTAAATTAAATGTAAACATGGAAAGATCCATTGGATCTGACCTAACCTAAGTTCTATGATCTTGATTAAGCGGAAAAGATTTATTTTACCTAGATGAAGAGGTATAATATAACCTAAAGGGGTTATTCATAAAAGGTATGATGTGTATGCAAGAGGATTGCATAGTTAATTGAGTGATTGGCATGATCTAGCAGAGAAGGATGAGCAGAGAAGCAGAGAGCTACGAGAGTGATTGCTTGACAGATTTCCAAGTAGATCTGAAGATTGAAAAGAGAATAGAGACCACTAAGTGAATTAGCATTAGAGATGAATTGGATCTGGACTGCAAATTAAGTTATATGTATCATATCACACCATCTGATTACTTTCTAACCATTGTATCAGTCAAAATTCTTTAACCAGGTTGACCTAACAGTCATTGCATAAATCCTTTGAGCAAGGTGACATTTAGGTGGAATGTTCTAAGTCCTCTAACAAGGCCACTCCTGACAGGGTGATTAAATCCTAAACCAGGTCACATTTAGCAATGTGTTTTGTAACCTTTAACAGGGTTGGCTCCTAACAAAGCTCACTTCAGAAGAGTGAAAACTTGATAGCATGTTATTGGTAGTTTTTTCCAAATTGGGTTTCCACATTAAATACTGGTGTCAACTTGTGTGAATGTTTATGTTGTGTTTTACTGATAAGTTTCTACAAGTTGATTACATTTGAACAGTAAAATTGCAAATGTATGTTGTTGATTTATGCTATTGCTGTCGAGAAAATATGAGTTTTTCAAAGTGGTATAAAGTTTAAAATTGGTACATCTAGACTCGAGGATAATTGATTCACCCCCCTCTTAATTATTTTGAATTCATTCTAACAATTGGTATCAGAGTGGTGCAGGAGCACCCTTGAGAAGCTAGTCAGATTGGTGGTCTCATGTCATTTTGGGTGTGTGAGAGTGCTAAAGACCCTCTTGAAGGGCATTGTAATTATATAAGGTCATGTGGACCAAGTGTGGTTGAGTTAGTGTTAAATTTGTGCTTTCTGTTAGGTCAAAGAAGTTCATTTTGGCTCATTAATGACATTGTACTTGATAATGTGGTCAAGTGGCAAGTTGATGTATTTCATGTCCTTAGGGTCCTATGATACCCTAAGAGGTCTAAATAGGGTTAGTCGGGTCAGATTAGTGTCAAAATACTTGAAAATTGGAAATATGTAAAAGATGTCAAAATGTTGTTATGCAACATTAGCAACTTTTAAAAGTTGCTGACAACATTTTTTGTTGTCTTGAGGGTTTCGAGGTTTAAGTTGTTTTTTAACCCATCCAAGGAGTTAGACATGGGTTTTGAGGGAATATAAGGAAGGAAAACCCTAATCTGGGGGTGAGAGGTCATTGTACGGATTTTTGGTTTTGGAGCCAAGAGCTTTTGAATGATAAAGTAGCAGAATTGAAGGATTTCGTTGTTTTCTTGTTGTGCATGGATTAGATTGAGGACTATGTTCTTTTGATGCCATTTTTGGGTATTTTGTAAAGTTTTTTCAGTAGTTAGTTTTCTCTGTAATTACTTTCTTTTTGGTTTTTGTAAATTAGTTTGTTTTAGATAGTTTTCTGTCCAGTTCTGACAGAGAGGCAAAGATGTGGACCTAACTCCATTTCCCACCATTGGTTTTGTATGGCCACTTGGGAATGGAGAGTAGGTCCATGGAGCTTCAAGAATCTAGAAGGAGGACCTCTGGAAGTGCATGCAATGATTTTTAAGGTCTTTTCCTAGGTGAGCTGAATGAGAAGCCCAACTAGGAAGATCAAGTAGAAGTTAGTGTAAAATTGCAGGAGGTTGTTTTCATGAGCCAAGAAGGCCATGGAATTGCAGGAGGTTGTTGTAATGCATGATTTTTTTTAGGTAATCAAGAATGAGGAGGGTTTCCCAAGAATTTATCTTACCAATTTTTAAAGCCAAAGACCCAAGACTGGTCTAAAAACAAGGAAGAAGCCCTATTTCAGAAACAGGGTGTACGGACAAAGTTGGACCTAGAAACCTAGAAATTCTTGGTGGGTTTTTGCCTTACATGTGAAATGCCAAAACATTTCTGGGGGTCCTTTGAGGATTTTTAGTTGTATTAGATATTTCCTAGATTTAAGGAGGCCTAATTGTCAAAAAGGCTACAAGGCCTAAATCTTAGGAATCTAGAGCTTGATTGGTAAGTGAATGTCCTTGGCAAGTTGAGACCCCATCTTGGATTCAAGAATGGAGTGAAATGAAGCCCTTGACCTCCTACAACTCAAATCAATGGTTAGGGCTTGGAAGGTGTAAAAGTGAAGAGTTCTTGTAGAGAACAAAGTGAGGAACCTGACAAGATAGGTAGATTCTTGGTAGAGGGAAGAAGTGTATCTTTCCAAGTGGTAGAGGGTGGATTGAGGAAGCCCTAAGAGGTCCTAGGAGTGACCTAAGAATATTTCAAGAAAACTCAAGAAGGTATCCAAGTTTCTCCCTATCAAAGAGCTTTGGCCTCTTGAAAACAATTTGAAGGTACTTGGAGAAAAAGATCAAGATGTATAAAAAGGAGGTACCAAATCTGAACAAAGATAATTTCCCTGCATGGCAGAGTTTGATGAAATTGCATCTAGATGGTATTGGTGATTCTTCTAAGCACTATATTGAACATGATTATGTAGCCCCCACTACACCTTCCACAACTGCATAGTTAAGAGAAAAGTAGGAACACAATCAAGCAATGTTGGAGATTGCATCATCTTTGAACTATCATGAGTTTGAAGACATAAAGAACTGTAAAAAGGAAAATCAGATGTGGGATTCCCTAGCAACCATCTATGGAGGTGATACAAATGTGTTGAGAGCCAAATCTGAAAGTTTAAGAGGTAAGTTTGATGAAATGAAAATGCAAGGAGGAGAAAATATAGTTCAATATTATGGTAGGATAAAGGAAGTTGTAAATGCTATTAGAGGAGCTAAGGGAACCATTGATGATAACACCATTATGAGAAAGGAACTGAGAACACTTCTTCCTTTATATTCTATTAGAGTCTCTACAATTCAAGAGTTAAGATGTACTCCTAATAATAATTTTGACTTTGGAAGGTCTGGTAGGAAGACTTACTGCATTTGAGATGTCAAATTTTGATAACTACACTCCACAAGCTATTGAATCTGCATTCAGATCCCAGTTGGTCCTTAACAAATCAAAGAAAGGAAAGAAATGTGTGAACAATGACAATGACACTACAGATGATGATCTGGAAGAACTTGAGGCACTTATGGAAAAAAGACTATCTAGAGGAAAAGGAAAACTCAAAGGTAAACTTCCTATCATTTGTTATTCATGTAATAAAGCTGGTCATATTGCTGCAAGATGTCTTGATAAGAATGATAAAGATGAAAGAAGAGATAACAAGTACAAAGACAAAAATGATGACTGAGACTTCAGAAAGTATAAAGATTACAAAGATAAAGGTAAGAAATCTTGTTATATAGCTGAAGAAGCTTCTGACAATGAATTTGACAATTCTAATGAAAATGATATAGAAGTTGTGTATGTTGCTATGAAAGATGATTCTGATGATGATGAGAAAAATGCACTTATTTATTATATGAGTAAAGGTGACCATTGGATTATTGATAGTGGTTGTTCACATCACATGACTGGTGATAAAGATAAATTTGAAACCTTAGATCAGTGTAAAGGTGGTTATGTTAAATTTGGTAATGATGCACTATGTCTTGTTAAAGGGAAATGATCAATTAAATTTATTGACAAGATCAGATGTGACAATGTATATTGGGTTGATGATATTAACTATAATTTATTGAGTGTTGCACAGCTGAATATTTCTGGTTACAGAGTTGAATTCCATCACAAGAAAGCAAAGATATATGATGCCACTAGAGAATTAGTTGGAAGTGGAGAACAAACAAAAGGTAACTTGTTATATCTAGACTTAGCTGATGAGACATGCTTGTTTGTACAATATAATGATGTTTGGTTATGGCATAAAAGGCTGTGTCAGGTAAAATTTGATAACTTGGTAAGAATAAGAAAATTAAAAAAGATTAGAGGGCTACCTAAGTTAAAGAAACCTGAAAATGCAATGTGTAAGCAATGTCAATTAGGTAAAATGACTAAATCTTGTTTCAAAAGCAAGACTCATACTTCTGAGGGAATTCTAGAATTGGTTCATATTGACCTTTGTGGACCTATTGGTGAGAAAAGTTACTGTAGAGATAGATACTTTATTCTATTTGTTGATGATTACTCAAGAATGATGACTGTTATGTTTCTTAAAGAAAAATTTGATGCATTCCAGTTATTTAAGTGGTACTTGTCAAAATTTGAAAAGGAGATAGGTAAAAGCCTGAAATGTTTAAGATATGACAAAAGAGGTGAGTTTATTTTTAATGAGTTTAATAGGTTGTGCAATGACCGAGGGATAAAAAGACAGATGTCTGTGCCTAGGACACCACCACAGAATGATATTGCTGAGAGAAGAAATAGATCTATCATGGATTGTGCCAAAATACTAATGATGGAGAAAAATGTTGCACAAAAATATCAGAGAGAAGCTATATGTACAACAGTCTATACCCTTAATAGAGTTCAAGTCAAGAAAGGTACTAATACTACACCTTATAAGCTATGGTATGGGTATGCACCTAATGTACGGTATTTTAAAGTTTTTGGAAGTAAATGTTTCATATTGAAGGATAACAGAAATGGAAAACTTGATGCTAAAGGTGAGGAAGGCATATTCCTTGGTTATTCAAGTAAAAGTAAAGCATACAAATGTTTGAATTCTAACACTAATAAAATTATTGAAAGTGCAAATGTTAGAATTGATGAATATGAAGAAAGAAATGAAGCTAAAAGCAAACATGAACCTCAAAGCTACAAATCATTTGTCTATCTGGATGAGGAAGATTCTAATGTATTACCTGAACCTGAGAATGAAGTTGTTGAGCAACAACTAACACCTACCGAGTCACAAAATGAGGTTGTCGGGCAATAGGAGGTAATTTCCAAGCTATCTGATGGAGATGCCAAGTCACAAAATCAACCTGAATTGAATGTGAATAATGAATCTAAAGCAAGACAAGAACCTACTCTAGAAAAGTATGTAAGGAAGCACCATAAACTTGATCAAATCATAGGATCAAAGAATTTTGCAGTTAACGCACGGGTAACCATAATTAATCCTTGGATAAAAGATTTAATTAGTGATTGCTTTGGAGAAGTAAATTAAATGTAAAGATGAAAAGATCCATTGGATTTGACCTAACCTAAGATCTATGATCTTGATTAAGTGGAAAAGATTTATTTTACCTAGATGAAGAGGTATAAGATAACCTCAAGGGGTTATTCATAAAAGGTATGATGTGTATGAAAGATGATTGCATAGTTAATTGACTGATTGACATGATCTAGCAGAGAAGCAGAGAGCTACGAGAGTGATTGCTTGATCGATTTCCAAGCAGATCCAAAGATTTAAAAGAGAATGAAGACCACTCAGTGAATTAGCATTAGAGCTAAATTGGATCTGGATTTGCAAAGTAAGTTGTATGTATCAGATCACACCTACTAATTACTTTCTAACCATTTTATCAGTCAAAATCCTTTAACCAGGTTGACCTAATAGTCATTGTCTAAATCCTTTGAGCAAGGTGACATTCAGGTAGAATGTTATAAGTCCTCTAACAAGGCCACTCTTGACATGGTGATTAAATCCTTTAACTAGGTCACATTTAGCAATATATTTTGTAACCTTTAACAGGATTGGCTCCTAACAAAGCTCACTTTAGAAGAGTGAAAACTTGATAGCATGTTATTGGTAGTTTTTCCCAATTTGGGTTTCCATGTTAAATACTAGTGTCAACTTGTGTGAATGTTTATGTTGTGTTTTACTGATAAGTTTCTACAAGTTGATTACATTTGAATAGTAAAAATGAATATGTATTTTTTTTATTTATGCTATTGCTTCCGAGAAGATTTGAGCTGTTCAAAGTGGTATAAAGTTTAAAATTGGTACATCTAGACTCGAGGATAACTAATTCACCCCCCCTCTCAGTTATTCTGAATTCATTCTAACATGAATTAGAAAGTCTCTTAACCAAGCAGGACTTAACAATCCTTTCTATATTGAGATACATCCTAAGGAGTATCAAAAGGTTTGGTCATGAAGATAGCATGAGATGCCAGATACCATTTGACTAACTACACTAGATTTGGTCATAAAAGGTAGCATAGAGATGCCCGATATCAAGTGACAAACTATTATATTTAAATCCTCTAACAAGGTCACACCTAACAGTGTGTTTGTAACCTTTAACATGGTTTTCTCTTCACCGAGCTCACTTTAGAAGAGTGAAAATTTTGGGTTACTGGTCCCAAGTGGTTTTTCCCTTAATAGGGTTTCCACGTTAAAAATCCCTGTGTCAATGTGTTTATGAGTCATTAATTGAGTGTTCTGCATTACACATAACTAATATGGATTGATCGGTATACACTAATTTATTTACTGCATTCTGGTAAATGAAAGACTGATAATCAGTAAACAGTAAGAATGAGATTTAACAGTGAACTCTGAGTAGTAGTTATTTGTTGTGATTATTTGAAGGCATTCATCTTGTAGGACTGAAGATAACTAGAGGCTTATAATTGTGGTAATAACTTTTTGGGTTAATTTATTGGAATATTTTTGAGGCCACTGATTCACCCCCCCTCTCAGTTATTCTAACAATTGGTATCAGAGATTGTGTGCTTAGAAAGGGAGTTTAATAGCTCAAGAAAAATATCACAAGATGAGAAAATGAGATGTGCCCAAGTTGAATAAGGAAAAATTTACATCATGGCAAAGTAGGATAAGACTCCACCTATCAGGTATTGGAAATGATGTTGTTCAATACTTAGATACTGAATTTGTGCCACCTACAGGACCTCACACACTTGAGAAATTAAGACAAAAACATGAGAATAATTGCATGATGATAGATCTTGCTTCCTCACTCTCTGATGTTGAATTTGAAGATGTCAAAACTTGCACCTCTACAAAGAAAATGTGGGATAAATTGAAGTTGATACATGAAGGAGATGCTAATGTACTAAGAGCTAAGGCAGAAAACCTAAGAGGTTAATTTGATGACCTAAGAATGAGAGAAGGAGAAAATATCACTCAGTACAGCTGCAGAATAAAAGAGGTAGTCAATACTATCTGAGGAGTTAGAGGCATACTTGAAGAAGAGACAGTGGTAAGTAAAATCCTAAGAACCTTATTTCCTGTATATTCTATTAGAGTATCTTATATACAAGAAATGAGAGCAGTAGAAAACAATAATTTCACTCTAGATAGTTTGCTTGGTAGACTGATTTCATTTGAGATGAATAATTTTGATAATAGTGTCTTACCATCTATTGAGTCTCCATTCAAATCTTCTTTGAAAATAAGTAATTCAAGTCATAAACACACTATTATAAAAGATAGTGAAAGTGATAGTGATGACCAAGATCTTGATGAGATTGAAGCAATAATGGCTAGAAGATTGGAGAGAGGCAAAGGCAAATAAAAAGGTAAATTACCACTTGTATGTTTTAATTGTAAAGAGATTGGACACTTTGTTGCTAGATGTCCTAACAGAAGAAAAGATGACAGAAGTAATGACAAATAATTTGAAAATAAGTTTGATAGAAGTGACAACAGAGATTACCGAAGTAACCAAAAATTTGATAGAACAGATACCCAAGACAACAAGGACAAAGGGAAGAAAGCTTGTTACCTAGTTGAGAACAGAGATGGAGATACTGACACCGAATCTGACAAAGATATTGAGATGGTATTTGTAGCCATGAAGGATGATTCAGACGAAAAAGAAAGGTATATAGAGACTGCACTCATATCTAAGGTTAGCAAAAATGATGTCTGGATTATAGATAGTGGCTGCACTCACCACATGACCGGTGATAAACAAAATTTTGAAACTTTTGAGTACTATAATGGTGGAGTAGTAAGAATGAGTAATGACACACCTTGTCTAGTTGAAGGTAAAATAACTATAATGCTGAATAACCTAGTCAAATGAGAAAATGCATACTGGGTAAAAGGACTGAATTATAATCTATTGAGTGTTTCACAACTGAATAACATAGGTCACCGAGTAGTATTTGAGAATAATAAGGCAAAGATCTTTAATGAATCGGGAAGGTTGATCGGAACTAGTGAACAAACCAAAGGTAACCTATTCTATCTTGATGATATAAACACTACTTGTTTAATGGCTAGAAATGAAGACATATGGTTGTGGCATAAGAGATTATGTCATATAAATTTTGACAACATGATAAAGATAAGAAATAAAAGGAAAGTAAGAGGCTTACCGAGCATGTCAAATCCCAAGCATATCATGTGTAAGAATTGTCAAAAAGGTAAGATGACAAAGTATAGTTTCAAGAGAAAATCCCATACATCTAATTCTATTCTAGAATTAGTCCATACTGATCTATGTGGACCCATGAGAACAAAGAGTTACTATGGTGATAGATATTTTATCCTCTTTATTGATGATTATTCTAGAATGATGACAGTTATGTTTCTAAAAGAAAAATTAGAAACATTCAAGATGTTTAAATGGTATAAATCTATGGTAGAAAAATAAAGTGGTAAGGGATTGAAATGCTTAAGATCATATAGAGGAGGGGAGTTTATTTCTGATGAATTCTCTAACTATTTCAATGAGCATGGAATTAAAAGATAGGTTTCTGCACCAAGAACACCATAGAAAAATGGGATTATTGAAAGGATAAATAGATCCATTGTTGATTGTGCAAGAATACTGATGATAGAGAAAAGTATCACTCAAACTCTCTGGAGGGAAGCTATCAGTACTGATATCTACACATTGAATAAAGTACAATTGAAGAAAGACACCAAGAAGAAACCCTATAAGCTTTGGTATGGTTACACACCCAATGTAAGTTACTTCAGAATCTTTAGTAGTCAATGTTATATTTTGAAAGATGATAGAAATGTAAATCTTAACTCCAAAAGTGATGAAGGTATCTTTATAGGGTATTCCACCAAGAGCAAGGCTTATAAATGTCTTAACAAGTCCTCTAACAAAATCATTGCAAGTGCAAATATCAGAGTAGATGAATATGAAGAGAAAAATGATGAGGAAAGAAGAAAAGAACCAGAAGACTATAACATGTTTGTTTACACTGAAGAGCCTGACACTCTACCCGAGAAATAGTGTATCACTCCCGAGCAACAGAACATTGCATCCGAGCATCAGGCTATAAATATCAAAAAATCAAGAAAATAATGTTCTGAGCGATGGAGATCAAAATGAAAGTCAAGATGATGATTAGAATGATGGACACAAAGCTGAACCAAAACTTTCCAAGTATGTCAGAAGACATCATCCATAAAATTAGATCATAGGAGACAAGAAGGCTGGAATGAGAACAAGAAGTAAGTCACTAAACACTAGATGTTTAATTTGTGATTTTGAGCCTAAATCTGTTAATACTGCACTTGAAAATGAAGAATGGGTCAGTGTCATGAATGAAGAAATAGAACAGATTAAGAAGAACAGTACATGGACATTAGTACCAAGACCAGATGAAAATAATGTCATCGGTACCAAATGGATATTCAGAAACAAGCTGAATGAGAATGGAGAAGTCACAAGAAACAAAGAAAGATTAGTATGCAAGGGGTATGCCCAAGAAGAAGGTATTGATTATGGAGAAACCTTTGCACCCATTTCTAGACTAGGAGTAAGAATTTTACTTGCTTATTCTTCATTCAAAGGATTCAAGGTATACTAGATGGATGTCAAATATGCATTCCTAAATCGAATACTAGAAGAAGAGGTATACATTGAAAAACCAGAAGGGTTTGTTGATCCAGACAAGAGAAACATGGGATGTAGACTACACAAAGCCTTGTATGGATTGAAACAAGCACCTAGAGCCTGGTATGGAAGACTTCACTCCTATCTCATAAGCATTGAACTTGTAAGAAAAAGTGAAAATAGCAATCTGTATTTAAAAGAAGATACTGATGGAAATAATCTGATTGCTAAAATATTTGTTGATGATATCATATTTGGGGGTAATGATATGGTATGTAAATCCTTTGCTAATGAAATGAGAAAATAATTTGAGATGTCAATGTTTGTGGAGATCAAATTCTTTCTTGTTCTATAGATTATTCAACAAGATGCAGGCATATATATTACACAATCCAAATACATAAAAGAAGTGTTGAAGATATTCAAAATGGAAGATTCCAAACTATTTGGAACACCTATGGCTATCAGATGTAAGTGTTATGCCCAAGAATTTCATGTCCAAAAATGCAACAACTTTTTTTTTAAGGAGAATAAAAGTCAAGAGGGTCTAAGGGGAATCATGACTATGTGTCAACATCCCTCAACCCAAGGTCACCTTCTGAAGTTAAAGATACACAAGGTGTCATTTAATTAGAGATTTCTCTAGAGTTAAATTTAGGCTAACGTTCGAGGACAACGCAAGGTGAGGTTTTATGAAGATGTGTGTCATCCCCTTTTTATTTTAATAGAGTTTGATGATGTGGAGAGGAAGACTCCCTATGCTTAGTTTCTAGGGACGTTCAGAAAATCTGGTAGGTTGATAGCTTTAAGATACTGTGTTTAAAACACCCTAGGGCAAGGCACTTTTGTAATATTATTTTTATGATGACCAGTATACTGGCCACATATATTGGCCACATAAAAATAACATTATAAGTCCTTAAGTTTAATTTAAAAATTTTAATTAGATTCTCCCCATTATAAATTTTCCTAATAAAATTATTAAGTTATCGTTAAATTAATGGTTATGTTAAAATTGGAGATCGTAGGAAATCTTATAAGTCAATGTTAAGTCTAGAAAGGCTAGCTAAAAGATTAAAAATAATAATTTAATGCTGAACTATAGTTTTTCAATAGTTCAATTAATAATTTATTTTATCAAACCCTTAATTCTCAACGAATCTCATATTAAAAACAATCTCAACGGGACATAATATTGTTTAAAGAGTCGTTTGTTGAGTACGACTATACCACACTAGTAATTAGTTATATAAAATAATTTATCGCAATTCAACCCATAAATTCACTATAAGTTATTATCCTAAAGTTAAGGAGAGATTAATTACATTAAACTATTACATCCTCCAAAGAAATATATTTTCCTAAGACAACTTAATAGTTACAAAGAATTAAATTTAACAAGCACCATATAAAATTTCTTTTATTAAAACAATGGGAAAACTTCCCACTAAAAAGCCGCCTTTTTAAAAAAAAAAAGGTTAACAATATATTTCCCCCCCAAAATTTCCATGTCCTAACCCTAATTCAAAATTAGGGTTAGGCTCAAAAATAGAAAATGACAAAAAAGTCATTTGTTGCAATAATCTTCCTAGTTTCTTCTCTTTTTTTTCTCAAACCCTAAGAGAAATTTTTTTTCTTGTTTTCTTATGCTCTAGATTACTACTATGTTGCAGGTATGGAGTTGAGGATTTCTTCTTCATGGAACTACAATATACGTTTCATATATAAATGTATATACTTTATTTGTATATACATTTATATACAAAATTTATATTTGTATAAAAATGGGGTTGCAGGTTGGAGTGCATGGCGGCAGCGGACTATTTTTCTACACAGTGGTCGGCGGGATGAACAATGGCGGGTGTCTGTTTGTTTTAAGAGGGCAGCGTTTTTAAGTGGCGGGGGACCTGACCCAACTGTTGGGTGGCCGAGCCCCCATAGCCGACACAGTCAGCGGCTTTGCCACCGCTGTGCCGGCCTGTGGCGGCCGCGGCCACCACAGCCGGTGGGGAGGGTTTCCCCTTCCCCCGCACGGCTCTCCTTAGAGACGCCGCGAGGTGGGGTGGGCTTCGACCTGCCCCGCCCAAAAATAATTTTTTTTTTATATATATATTTTTTTAAATAGTTTTTTTTTTAAATAATTTTAATTTTAATATAAT
>MU228119.1:306558-332894 GCA_018584345.1 Thuja plicata | reverse complement strand
ATTAATTAATAATTAATTAATAATGTACCTAAGTGAAGCTTAAGTAACTAGAGTAATATAAACTTATATAATTAAATCGATATGATTTAATTAATAAGTATAAAGTAATAATACTCTAACAAAAATAACAAGCACATCTATTCATTTGTATGTTTCTTGAAAGTGAAGGTAAAACAAGATTTACATTACAAAGTTCTAAATATTGTATGGTAGTTTTATTTTCTCTTGAGCTTAACACTAGATTTTTGAAAAAAAAAAGTTATAACTAATAGATCCTTACAAAATGTCTCAAGTATACATGTTTTTAGCCACATGGCTCATTACATTTACTTTCAAATAAAAATACATAATTTTAGAAATGGTCCAAGGCTCTTCACATGTACATGAAAAAAATAAGTTTCTTTCTTCCCAACTCAACACTAGCTTCAATGTGGCTCCAAACTTCACAAATCTGCAAACACAACAAGGAAACACAAGAAACCATGGGCTACTCTCCACCCAACCTAGGCCTCTTATGAGGCCACCCCCGAGCTTGGAAAACCAAACAAAGGTGGGTAACATTCATACACCAAACAACAACAAAAGAGAAACATGAAGATCTCACATTCAACTCCCATTCCCATAGGCTTTCACAATAGATCACTCAAAGATCCTACATGGCGTAAAGTGGACCAAGTACCCAAGGGAGAAGGCCAAACCCAAAACTTAAAATCCCTGCCTTCACATGGCTGCCTGAATACTTCATTTCTCATTTTCAACTAGAACAACATCATACCCTTATGACCCCCAAATGAAACAACAACAAGGGAGGCTTCATGGAGCCCATACTCCATGCTTTTTCCCTCTCCTCCTTGAGGAGAGACTCTACACCAAGGGCTGTCAAAACTCCTCCACCCCCAAGGCTACTCTTCCCTCCCAAGGGTGAGTGAGCCTTGATACTCTCATTAACAACACATACAAAGAAAATAAAATAAAAGAATTGCAACAACATCAACATGACAATAACAACAAGATCATGGCTCCAATGAGCCCATAAACACAAACAACATCCATATTTGCAAGAACACATAAAAAAAACTATAAAAGAGGGTTGCAACAAGTCCACCAACCTAGAATTCAAGCTTAAGGCAAGATAGTTGTAGAAGAGCTCCCTTTTAGCCCAATTCCTTCTTCCAAGATCACCAACTCTAGTTGTGTCTCTAAGTTGGAGAGTGGGTGTTCAAACTCTCCAACATGGAGAGTTCCCACTAAAAAGACACTAGAAAGCTCATGGGGAGAAGGAAAGTCCTCTAATTAGGCCCTCTTCCCTAAACTCTTACACCTTACTAAAAATAGATCCAAAAAGGGGAACTTCTAAAAGGTGAATTATGTCTTAGCACAAATATGGAAGGGTGGTCTACCCAACGTCAAGACTCACAAGAGTTGATTTTCGTCCAACTTGGAAAACCAAATTTTTGGAAGGGTCACATGGTCAACCAGAGGCTATCCTAGGGTTAAAATGGCCCTTAACTATTGGTATAACAAGTGGGCTACCTAAAAATGACCCCAATACACCCCTAGACACTTCATAACCCCTCTAAAAGTCCACTTTAAGAGTAATTTCGAAATCCCAATGAGATGACCACACCCCCATCCCCAAACCAAGGTATGCATATGGGGATTCACTAATGTACTAATCTAGGTAAGTGGAAAACCATTCCCAAGTTGACATGTCATGGCCTTAAGTACAAAACACAAGTGTCAAATGACACACACAACAATTACACATCACTAGGCCATGTCATATCCACTTAGGCAAAACTCACAAAAGAATCAAGAAATACATTTAAGGACTACACTTCCACAATCAACCAAATACATTTACGAACTAAATTATGAAACAATGAGGTCTTGTCTTTCATTAGATGCAACCTTGGCTCAAACTGAGTTCACATATTCCTTTGTTTGGTTCCTTGGATAAAATACCACTGTCTCTTACCTGCACACTCAATTCAAATATCAGTAGTATGAGGAGATAAATATACATCATAAGGAAATACGCAATATTTAGAAATTAAGGAAATCATCAACATACTAAGTTTATTACTTAAGATCACAAGAATACATTAATTTCATTTTAAGCATTTAACATAAGGTAAGTTTCACATTGTATGAAATCAAAATTAAATATCCATTTCTAATAATTCCCAAATTCATCAATAACCCATAACATAATCATAATGTATTACCAAATCAATTGTCTCAGAATAACTGTCCATAATAGAAAACATAGTATAGTCCATAAGGTGCATCATAACGCATCATGTGTCCAAACATCCAAAATGATCAATCCATGACCTAAAGCATAAAATCCATTAGGTCCATAGTGCATCAAAATATAAAGTATCATAAGCTAAATATATCATAAGCAGAAAAATTGAAAAACTATGATGGTGTTTGGGGTGAGGCCTCACAGTAAGCTGACAAAAGAAGAAAAATCAAATGAGGTAAATTAGACCTTGTATAGACCAATGATTAGCAAACTAATGTATGTTGTCCATACCAAACCATATATAACACATGTAGTTGGAATAGTTGCAAGATTCTTTGCTAATCCAAAAGAATCACACATGACTACTGTCAAGAGAATTTTGAGATATATAAAGAACACTGAGGACTATGGTTTATGGTATAAAAGAGAAGGAAAATTTGAGCTTCAAGTCTATACAGATGCTGATTCGACTGGAAACTTAGATGACCAAAAAAGCACAATTGGAGGAGCACTCTTCATGGGTGACAAACTTGTCACATGGATCAACAAGAAGAAAGGATGCATCTCACAATCTACTATAGAAGGAGAATATGTGGCTGCTGCTACAAACTAATCTAACATTGCATGGACCAGATAGTGACTGGAAGGTATGAATATGAAGATCCTTGAACCAGTGATTATCTATTGTGATAATACCAGTGCAATTAACATTTCTAAGAATCCAGTCATGCATGCTAAGACTAAGCATATTTCTATCAAGTATCATTACTTAAGAGAACAATTACAAGAGAAAGAGGTGATACTAGAATATGCTCAATCAAAGGAACAATTAGCTGATATATTCACAAAGCCATAGCCTAAAGATACATTTGAGTACTTGAGAAATAGACTAGGGGTCTGACCCTTGTCTATTGGTCAGTAAGCTGACTAGGAGGCTGCATCAACCTATACATACAATTAGAAGATAATTCATGTTGATGCAAGCAAAGAGATGGAACGGAAAGATACATCTGTACACAATAAGGTACATATCTACACTGAAAACTAGAGTCATTGTATTGCTGATGGATAGGTAAATTCAAGGAGTATATTATAAAAAGGTGAAAGGATATAACTTTGTCATGATCAAATCTTTCTTTGGCATTGTTGTCAAAGGGAGAGAAGCTCCTAATTATCCAAAGGGAGAGAATATCTAGAATATCCATAGGGAGAGATTACATATGGAATATCCATCAAAGGGAGAGAAGATATCATAAGGTAGAGAAATTATCATGAGGGAGAGATGACTTATTGTTGTCAAAGGAAAAAGAGATATTCAAGGAGAGGAATAGTCAAAGGGAGAGTCAACATCATAAAAGAATCAGAAGCTGCTACATCTATCCGATGAAGGGATTGAAGATTGAAGAGAGAACTCTGAAAGAAACAAATCTAAGCTATATGAGCTTACCGAGAGCCAGACATTTGTATTGGTAATAGAAAAAATAGATTTGGGAGAGATTGATGAACTACAACTAAAATATTTCATAGTGTATTAGTAATAGTATAGTGTGATAATGTAGTGTGTTGCCATAAATTCTAAAGGGAGAGATTGATGACATATAACTGATTGAATGTTTGAAGATGTTAAGTTGATGATCACCAAGCCACAAAAAGTTAATGCAAGACATTAAATCAGTTAATGTATTGTATTGTCATTGATGTTAACTTGATATAATCTAATTGGTTATATACAAAGTGTCAAAGACTTTAGAGAACTGAAAAGATAAAGTTTATGCTTTCAATAAATCATAAAAGATCAGTATTCACTAAGTGACTACAAACACCGACAAGAAGTGCACCCCAACAGACAGAGAACCTGAGAAGAAAGTCACAATGATGCCCGAGCAAGAAACCCGACAAGCATTATCAATGAGAAGAATCTCAAGCATTACTGACGAGCAGAACTTCACAGTGATGCCTGACGGACAAACAACCCCGATGGAGATGCCCGAGGAGAACTAAAGTGTTGACCAAAGCTAACAAAGAGTTAAAACACTAAAAAGAACTGAAGCTTAGAAACGGAAAAAAGAATTAGCTGGCAAGAGAAAAAGGAGTTAACTAGTTTTTAATATTATTTTCATCGACAAGTTAAAGCCAGAGATAAGTAAAATATTTAAAGTTGTTTTATTCTAGTTGTCAAAGAGAAATCTACGGGATAAAACTAAAGTAAAGCTTTAAAGAAAGATTGGCTAGAATTGTGGATCACACCAAGAACAAGAAAGTCAAGAACCTAGAAACGGGGAATCATGTCTATAAAGAGACAAGATAATTAATTATGAATTAGGCATGAATAGAGAAAGAAGATGCTGAAGAAAAAATTGATGAGAAAGAAGTCTTCAATCAGACCTAATCAATCAAGCTAAGAACAAAGATAATTTGTGGACACCAAACAACAGAGAAGCACAACATCACTGAGCATAAAGAAGTGGAGCAAAGGTATTGAAAAGATACAATGATCAGAAAGGTATTATGAGCTTATAATAGATCTAAAAATATAAAATTCTAAGTTGTATGTATGAACAAATCATTTATTGTTTTAGTTTAACCATTGAATTAGAAAGTCTCTTAACCGAGTAGAACTTAACAATCCTTTCTATATTTAGATACATCCTAAGGAGTATCAAAAGGTTTGGTCACAAAGATGGCATGAGATTCCAGATACCATTTGACAAACTACACTAGGTTTGGTCATAAAAGATAGCATAGAGATGTCTGATATCAAGTGACAAACTATTCTATTTAAATCCTCTAACAAGGTCACACCTAATAGTGCATTTTTAACCTTTAACAGGGTTGGATCTTCACTGAGCTCACTTCAAAAGAGTGAAAATTTTGGGTTACCAGTCCCAAGTAGTTTTTCCCTTAACAGGGTTTCCACGTTAAAATCCACGTGTCAATGTGTTTATGAGTCATTACTTTAGTGTTTTTCATTACACATAACTAATCTAGATTGATCGGTATACACTAATTTATTTACTACATTTTAGTAAATGAAAGACTACTAGTCATTAAACAGTAAGAATAAGGTTTAACAGTGAACTTCGAGCAGTAGTTATTTGTTGAGATTATTTGAAGGCATTCATCTTGTAGGACTAAAGATAACTAGAGGCTTATAATTGTGGTAATAAGTTTTTGGGTTAATTTATTGGAATATTTTTTAGGCCACTAATTCTACCCCCACCCCTCTCAGTTATTCTAACATGTATATTTAGCCCCCAATTTAGCGGGATTATGAGACAAACTCATGCTCAGGGTAAAGTAGATCAATGCATATGAAAGGTCTTATCAAGGTCAAGGAGACAAAGAAGCATCAAGCCCCAACATGATTTATGTCTTCATCAAATCAAAAAACCAAAATAAGAGAGACATCGTTAAAGAGAGAAATAAAGAGAGAGAAAGAGGGAAAGACCACTAGCCCAGTAAAGAGCTACCATATTGTGGATCATGCAAAGGAAAAGGTGCTGCAAAATGTGGCATTGAAAGTCTATCAAGATACGTAGTTTTTATTTAACCCATCGAAGATGATTATTTTAAGGATCTAAAAAGTGCCCAGTCAAAGGAACAAGTGTGTGTAGTCACTCAAAAGACCAAGTAAAATTGTGATCAATTTAAGGATCCATGATAGGCAACATTGAATCATTATATGTGTGTGAAAAGTGTGAAATAATGAGCATAGTGTATGCCCCAATGTTAAATCAATTGTAAATGGCTTAATGGGAGAAATAAATTTAATAGAGTGTACTTGTATCCAAGAAAAAATGTTTCCATTATGAGATGCCCCCAAGAAAGGATAATCCAAGAGAAATGAAATACATAAAAAAAGATAGTACAAAATGGATCTACTAACTCGGGGATAAGTATGATTATATGATAATACATGTGTGTATATTATAACAAAATGAAATTTCATAATTCCCCCAAGGTAGAAGAACTACAAGCACAAAGGAAGAATGTCACATAAGAGTCACAAAGAAGATTCTTTTTGGGTCGACATCACAAAGACAAAAAAGAATAGGCAGCTACCATTTTACATCATCCCCAATATAGAAAATACAAAGGCACATTTATGAACAATGGAACATGTACAAAATAACATGTAACAACATATAGAAGAATTGAGATACAAATAGAAGAATGCAATAATCGATTGATTCCTTTATCACCTTTTGCTAATGGAGCAACAAGGGTCATTTAAAGAAATCTAAAGAAAATATATAGAAAGAGACACATCACATGGGAAGAACATCATGAAAAACAAGAAAATGTAAACAATAGAATACACCGCACAAGAGGAGCTAGTCAAGCATATTTCCTACCCCCCATCCAAGTGTGTAATGTTTAGGAAAGGTGGGAAACTTGCAAGAGAAACAACATTAAGCATGTTAATGGAAAAATAACCAGTTCCTACAAGAACCATGTTGTAAAGATGGGTCACTTTTCTTTTCACTAGGACTAAGAGATAATTGTTGTGAAAACATAGATGGAAAATCATGATTAACATCAATAATATCATACATGTCATCAAAATCATTAGGGTGAATATCATTGTTAGTGTTGGTAAGAGACACTACATAGAAGGAAAATTATGATTGAATGTTTTCATTGATGGAAACTAAATGGTGTTTAGACATGGCATAATCATACACGAAAACATTGGAGCTCCTAAAGGAAGTCATTTGAAGATCTAACTAAGTCCAAAATAAAGAACAAAGTATATTGGCAGGATACACATAAAGGTATGGTGAGATATACAGAGGAAAGAGTTTGAAGTGCTCATCTAGGGGAAGTATAAGGGACGTGTACATATACTTCTCTCAGAATTTGAAGGTATGATGATAAGATTTGAAAAAATTATGATGATATGAGAAGCCATTTTTCATAGTTAACATAGTCTTAGGATGACATGATGATAAATCCTTGCGTGTACATTGGAAATTGGAATTGGCGCTAACTTTGATAATGCAAATGTTTAGCTGATATAGTTAGCCACCTATTTTGATTTTTTTGGAGGGAAACATGATGAATTGAGAATATAGCCGACTTGATAAAAAAATTTAATTTTCCAAAGAATTATTTAGGACAAGTCTACTTGTTGATAAAATCCTATGGTGCAAACCTATATAATAGATTGATTATGGTTTGTTGATAAGTGCAAATGATATTTGAGATTGTTTTATGGTTGATAAAAAGTGAGATTAGTATGACAGATATGGTTTAAATAGTTTTACTGAGATCTGACACTCTGAGTGTGAAGAGCAAGGTAACATAGTAGTCATTTTAAGGTTGTGGATCAAATTGACATTTGAGCTTATATGGAATTGTAATCAGACATTAGAAAATGTTATTTTGACAGTTCAACAAGTCTTAGATCATTGTAGTGATCAATTTTGTAAGACAATGAGTCTTCCTTAGGTTTGTAGCCCAAGGTATTTTGTTTTGAGTAGTGAGCCTAATTACATGTGCAATACCCATATCTAACTATAAGACTTTTTTCTCTACTGAGTTTAGTATTTATGGGTGTCACCCCCACCATGTTTTCCCCTAAAAAGGTTTTCCACGATAAAAAAAATTGTGTCTTGATGTGTTATGTGGATTTGATAGATAAATACTTTATGTTCCCACATGCTTACATTACAAGGTTAAATATTATTATGTGCTTCAAGTTCTTATAAGTTCAAAAGATGTTTTAAGAAGTTTCAACATCTTATTGTTAAAAGTTTAAATTTATACAACACTAATTTACCCCCCCTCTTAGTGTTCCTTTATATTAACAATTGGTATCAGATCCTTTGTCCCTTGAAGGAAGCCTAACATCTTGAGGGTGATCTCTAAAGGAACAATGGAATCCAATTTACAAAAGTTTCTCATTTTAGCACTTGATGATCTGGATCAGACTAAAAGAGAACTAAGAGAGGTTGAATAATTCATTGTAAGGATTAAAGAACAACTGAAACAAGCCAAGAAGAGAAGATCATAACTTTGTGAGCAAGTACAACAAAAGGAATTAGAAATTTCATATGATGAACAACTAAGACATGATCTAAAGGAGAGAATTGCATAATGTGAGAAGCTCAGACAAGAGAATGCTAACTTGAAGCATGAGATGGAATCAATAGTGATGAAGATGACTAGAGATATTGAAGATAAGAGGTAAAATGAAGAAAACCTAGAACAATCCTTGAAAGAGAGAACTGAGGAATGCAACATGCTTGTTGCAAATTTACAGGATGCAAAGGATCTTGAAGAAGAACTAAGAAGTGTGCAATAAATAAAAGACCAATGATAAACATAAATGGTCAAAGGAATGCTATTTTCTATAGGTGCAATAAATTTGGACACTATGTAAAAGATTGTCAAACCAAGATTGTATATAATAGAAGTTCAATGTACAAAGGCATAAAGGACAACCAAATGCTAAGGAAAAGGACAAAGGGAAGGCTAAAGTATCAGTTGAAGAGGTGCGCAAGAATATGTATAAAATATTGGTCAAGAAGAGTCAAAGTGAACAATCTCAAAGGTACAAGGTAGGATATGAGATTACTAATTCCACTAAGAATTGAAGACCCACCTTTGGACTAGGGGGGGGGGGGAATTTATAAATCAATTAAAACCCCTTAATATGTTAGTGCTTGATGCTTTCAAGCATGTGAATGTTAGAGATGACCAGGGAAGGATTTTTTCTTACATCACTGAAGGAATTCAACAAATTTTTAGGGTGCACAATGCTAATCTAAAGTCTCAGATAGTAAACAAGAGTTCAAATATGGAATTAGGGTATAACACATTTTTTGCACCACTTAATTACAAAAAATACATAAAAAGAGGAAACCAGTCTTCAATTGTCATGAAGCATTCAAAAGAAGAAGTTAGGAGGTGACTCATAGTGAATTCAAAGGTGATCAAAAGGATTTGTCAACCACTTGCAAGGAAAGCCTAACTCTGTGAAAATAAGGTATTTTACTTGTGTAAAACTCTATCAATCATGTAAATTCAAGTTTAAAAGGATGAATACACCAGTTATTGTCGATATAATAGAAAGACCTCGCCATAAATCTAGAAAACATTCATATAAACCCATGGAAGTCCACCCTGTCTAATATACCCTATGGAGTTATACATGTTGAGAATGTAAGGGCATACATGCACTAAAATTTAGAGAATTTAGGAACAAATTCAATCAAGGAATTATACCTCAACGAATTGATGGGAGAAGATGGGGGAGTTAAACCAGAATTCTTTGCCCTAGAAGAGAGGAAGTTTGTGCAATTCACATTATTTCCAGTTGTTTAGGAGGAATAGATAAGATATATAATGAGTAGGATTCATGGTGTACTAATGTGGTTGAGCCAGCCCACAAAGATTATAAAGGAATTAATAGAGAAATTCACAAGTTTGTGGTTCACAGGAGGGATTATAGCTTTGAAAAGTGTAAAAAATGACACAGTGCGTGATGCCACAGGTGAGATTGCTGACAATAGAGGGATGACTATCATTAACGTAAGATATGATGGTGTGAATTTTTCTACAATGATCATTGGATACAAGATATACCACTCTAGAAGAGGAAACTCGGTCTCAGGAACAACCATTTACACAACATATTATATGTTAAGAGAAAGAAAATATTTTGACCTCTGTGAGGTCTTGAGAGGAAAATTGATGGAGAATCTAACTAAGATTTTAAAAAATAACAAGAAGAATGTATTTAAGTTTTGTACGCTTATATTATGTATATTCTTCGACTTCTTGTAAGAGTTTCTAAGGGTAGGTCCTACTAATTGGTCTGGAAAATGTCCGGTAGATTTCCAAATCAAAGAAATCATGAGTATAATCATTGATGAGATGAAAACCAAATCTCTTTGGGGGTATTTCAAGAAATTTTAGAGGAAAATGCATGAAAGGGAAATAATTCCCAAAAATGGTGTTGAAAAATATAAGGAGGATATATTCTTTATGGTGAACACTGATGAATGCATAATGGAGGCGATCGAACCCATAACTTATTGGGTGATGCCAATGGGTTAGGAAGTGGATGAACAAATTATGGACTTGTATGAAAATGGTTTACTTAGAAACCTCAGGGATCCAAATGAACCAAGATTTGGAACTTACAATGAGAAAGGACTTAAGGTGCATAGGGAGCTAAGAAGAAAGTTGATATAGTAAAAGAATGTCTTGAATTTCATGCTCAATAGGTTAAAAAAGGTAATACACTTATTGAAGTGGGAGAATAAATTTTTTCCCCAATTCCATCTATAATTAGGAAAACAAGAAGTACAACAATGTCCAAACCAAAAATACCCCCTCCAACAAGAGAGGTGAAGAGGAAGAAACTGGACAAGAGAAATGATGAAAAGGAAAAACATGAGAGTAAGAGGAAACATGAAGAGAAGAAGAAAAATGAAGAAGAAGATATTCATATTGTGGATGATGATGAATGGATAAAATCTGATGAAGCTGTTAAAAAAAATCAAGAAAAAAAGTCTAATGAAGCATCCAAACCTGCAAAGAGAAAATCTTCTAGTGCAACTCAACAAGTAAAGAAACCAAGCTTGAATATGATAAGATAGGTATGTCTATAAATAGAATGGTAAAGGTTATTACTACTAATGGTGACTTAAGAACAGTAAATAAATTCTGTGATAAGTTAGAGAGTGAAGGGAAAAGAGTAATTGACGAGGATATTGTAAAATACATGTACAAGTTCAAGAAAACTTTGATTGAGATTGTATCAAAACTTTCAAAGTCTCTATATGTGTTAAAATTTTGGATCACATTTGTATATAGTAGTATATTAAATTTTTATGGTCATAGTTCTATCTCACAGCTTTGATAAAACACACACACACACACACACATATGATAATAATAATAATTTAGTGCAGATAACTATATCACTATTAAATTCAGTGAATTTAATATTAATTTAAATATGAAATCCAAACTGAAAATATTATTATCATGGTGGTCGAGGATGCTTTACTTATTGATTTTTGTGTGCATCTTGTCGACCTCGAACATGTACCATATATATGGTAATGTGGAGCCATGTCCATGAAGGAACATGACTCCATGTGAATGATGTTCATGTGGATTCATGTTCCTTCATGGACTTGACTCCTCTTGAATCAGTCTCGACTTGCTAGTCGATCCTTAGATTAAACCAATCGGTATTCAGGAACATTATTATATTCTCATTTTTGATTAACATGATTTTAATAATTTCTAAATTACTTATATACATATATATATGTAATCATATATATATAATAAAGAATCCATTATTTATTATATATGCATACATATGTATTAACATAATAATTATGCTAATAAAAATCTTGACATATGGAAAGTACTTGTGCTTATAATGTGATTATTCTGACTGATGCTACAAATCATCAACACTCCCTCTTAGCTAGGGAGGATAATCACAAAATGATGAAGCATGTCCACACATGGTGTGGAAGAGATATTACCTCAATGTAAGATCAAATTTTATGGCATGTTTATGGATATCAGTTTTGAAGATATCCACCATAATGGTATCATCTCATGATACCAGGAGTAATTGACTACAAATACCAAGTCTCATGATATTTACCAAGTACTCAGAGTAATGGCCTACAAATATCAAGTCTCATAATATTCACCAAGTACTCTCACTGTCCGTAAGGTATGTGCACAAGTATCACCCATGTGATACCTACCATAAGGACATCATATTCATGGTTTGTACACAAATGTTAATCCACCATGATATATCTATACAATACAACTAGTAGATATCAGTGATGATATCTATCTCTTAGTTGATATTAATTTACAAGATATGATCTATCATGATCTACTTAGATATCAAATATATGATATCCATCATGATAGAAGGTGAATTTATTGTAAGATCGCCACCTTGCGATAACTTCTAGAAGTACAAAAGATAATCATTAAGAAGTTGTCACTTCTTAATGATGTACACAGGACCCATAAAGTCATGAAACAACACTCATGATTTAAAAATTATAGAAAAATTTCATTAGTACAATGATTTAAATATGCTGAGAACCATTCTCAATAATTAAAACCATACCAAGCTTAACTCTGAAGTATTCTACCTTTGTTTTTTCAAGATCCTTGGTAAGGATGTCTGATGTCTAGTCATTTGTACTAAAATACCTCAACTCAACTATATTTTTCTCCACTATGTATCTAATGTAGTGATAAGGTATCTCAATGTATTTAGATCTATTATGAAATATTGGTGTCAAGGAGAGTTTTATCAAACTCTGGTTGTCATAGTGGATGATGGTAGGTCATAGTGGCTTCTTGAATAATCTAACTAGAAGCTTCCTTAACCATACTACTTCTAATTTTCCCATAGATGCTACAATGTTCTCTACTTCTATGGGGCTCTGAGAAACTCAAGATTGTCTTCTGGTGAGCTAGGATATCATAGTTGATCCTAAATTGAAGCAACATCCTAAGGTGCTTTTCCGATCCACAATATTTCCAGCCCAATCTGAATCAGTGGCCATGAAAATTAAGATCCGCATTTTTATATCTTAACCCTTATCTAATTGTGCCACGGAGCTACCTTAAGATGTGTTTAGCTAATACAAAGTGTAATTTCTTAGGTTCACACATGAATTGACTAAGTGCATTCAATCCATAATATATATCTAGTCTAGTTCTCACCAAGTACATCATAGATCTCATTATTTTTCTGTAAAGGGTAAGATCTGTAGGTTCTAAGTCAGTAGCTGCTTCTTTTAACTTGTGTAGATTTGTTTCCATTGGAGTAGACATACGTTTGCAATCCATCATTGTGAATATTTTTAGGATGTCAATAGTATACTTCCCTTGATTCAGGATAATGTCATTTGCATGTTGTCATACTTCTAAACCCAAGAAGTAGTGAAGAATTCCTAAATCCTTCATGTCAAATTTAGATGCTAGATCTTTTTTGCACTTAGTAATGAGATGATCTTCTCCCGTGATTAATAAATCATCAACATAAAGAATCAGAATCAACATTTCTCTATCTATTACCTTGAAGTATAGATTTGGGTCTGCGTTATTTTTGGAGAAGCCAAGTTTAGATAGATAATGATCTATCCTTTCATACCAATCTCAAGGAGCTTATTTGAGACCATATAGTTCTTTCTTCAATCTATAGCTATGGGTCTACTTCTCATGCACTAAAAATCCTTCAGGTTTCTCTAGGCATACTTCTTCTTCAATCACTCCATTTAGGAAGGCATTATTTACACCCATATGATGAATTTTCCATCCCTTAGATACAACAATAGAAATTACAGCTTTGACTGAGGTATACCAGGCAACTAGAGAAAATGTTTCTTCATAGTCAATACCTTCTTTCTGAGAGAAGTCTCCTGAAACAAACCTAGCCTTGTGTTTTTCAATGCTTCCATATGTTGCATGTTTGATTTTAAATAACCACTTGGAGGAGACCACTGATTTGTCTTTGGGTCTGGGTACAATATCCCAGACATCATTCTTGAGAATGAATTTATACTCATGGCATCCTTCCAAGTTTTATGTTGAAGGGATTCCTCTACATTTGAGGGCTTTGAATTTATAATTTCACCCATGAGTGCAACATAACTGGAAAATATATTTGGCCTTTTGATTTCTCTAAAAGTTCCTAGAGGGGATACATATTTTCCTGCTTCATCAATCATCTTCCTAGCTTATAAAGGTCTTTTCTTATTTACTCTAGATTTTTCAGAGATATCCATGGGTTAAATAAAATTATTGTCTTCTATAATTTCTTGATTCTCCCTCTGAATCTTAGGAGAGGGATCTTTTTTATAATCTTCATCATTTACTTCATTTTCATCCTTGGATCTTTTAAATGCAATATCTTCTTCAAATATCCCATCTCTGCTTAGTTCAAAGTGTCTTTGCCCTGGAATATAAATTCAGTAGGCTTTAGAAATTTCACTATACCCAACAAGAATTCCCTTCTTCTCGAAAGGTTCTAATTTAGATACTTTCTCTTTAGGAATGTGAATGTGAACTGGACAACCAAATATTCTTAGGTGACTTATATTAGGTTTAATTCTAGTGAATGCTTCTTCAGGAGTTTTTTTTTCTACATGGGAGTGTGGGCATCTATTCTTTATGTATATGAAAGTACTAGAAGGTTCAACATAAAGAAATATTTCTAGGTTTTGATCATTCATCATGACTTTTGCAACCTCAAAAATAGCTATGTTCTTTCATTCCACAACTCTGTTTTGTTGAGAGTTGTAGGGAATAATGAACTCCCTCTTAATCCCATCATTTTTACAAAATTTTTGAAATATTTCTGAAGTGTATTCCCTCCCATTGTCTATTATTAGTATTTTAATTTTCTTCCCTGATATATTTTCTACAAGAGCCTTAAATTATTTATACCTCATAAGAATTTATTCTGACCCTTTACATTTTAGAAAGTATATCCATGTCTTCCTATAGTAGTCATCTAAAAAGATAATATAATACAAAAATCCTTCTATGGAGAGAACAAACATAGGTCCACATAAATCAGCATGAACAAGTTCTAGTATAATTTTAGATTTACTTTCACTATTGTGAAAGGTGATTTTGGCATTCTTCCCTAATGCACAACCTTTACAGGCCCCTTCATGTTCAAGTTTGATCTTAGGTAGTCCTGTTTCCATCTTCTCTAAAGAGGATAAGCCACAAAAATGAAAATTTCCTAGTTTCATGTGCCAAAATTCACCTGCATTGGTTGACTCATGGAATAAGGCTTGAGAGGGTGAAGTACATATATTATATAGGTATCCATGCCTCATTTTGATGGTATGCACATTCTTGATGTTTGAGCTCTTGGGCCAAGATAGTACTTTCCCTTCCATGAAATTAATTCTCTACCCTTTGTCTTCGAGTGCTGAAATATAGACTAGATTTATTTTGATCCTGGGTACAAATAATACACCTATGAGTTGGAGTGAGATGCCTCTTTTTAGATTTATGGTGCAGGTCCCTATTCCCTTTATTGGGTAATTTATATCATCTCCAATATTTACTTCTTCTTCAGAATTTTCATCTATGGAATCTATATGTTCTATGGAGCCTGTTATGTGCCAAGAAGCCCCATTGTCTATCACCCAGGTGTTTAAGTTTTTCTAAACTTGACTAGATAGGGCATAGTAAAATACAAGTTTCTCTGAAGCTATATCTATACTTGTTTTACTGATTTCAACGGAAGCTTGGGTTTTAGGTCTATCAGGACACTTCACTACAAGATGACCATATTTATCACATCTATAACATTGCACTTTAGATAGGTACCTCCTTTTCTTGAATGATTGTTTCCCACTTGTGTCCTTTTCCTTTTTCCTTTTGAAGTTAGTATTCTTCCCTCTTTTGTGATATTGAGTGGTTAGAATTTGAATGTCTTATTTTGTGGAATTCATACTGATCCCTCTAGTCATTAATCTAGACTCTTCTTGAATGTAGTTTGTTTTCAATCAGTCAAATTTAAGGAGTTTGGAGCGAGCACTAACTCCTTGAATAAATGATTCCCATGAGATAGCTAGTCCATTTAAAGATATCATTTTTTAGTTCCTTACTATCAAACTTATGACCAATTGTGGAGATTTGATTTCTCAAATCTGTAATCCTCATAAAGTATGAGGTGATAGTCTCTCCCTGATTCATCTTCATGTGGTGAAGTTGATTTTTAAGAGAAAGAACCCTACTAGTGTTGTTGATCTCGAACATGTCTTCTAGGGATTTGAACATAGCATATACTGAGTCTAATTTGATGATAATAGGTACTACATGATCTTTCACTTTGTTTACCACTAATTTCATTGCTTTGGTGTTGTTGGTTTTGCATTGAATCTTTTCATCTTTCCCACTAAGTTCAGGGTCTGTATTTTCCACCATACTATTTAACTCGTGTTCTTTTAATGTAAGAATCATTTGAAATTTCAATGCAGCAAAATTTGAGGCACCTCAAGTCTATCTTCAAGTCTAACTCCATTCACCATTTTGTCAAATATAATATTTTCCAAAAATATGGTAGTTAGATTGCTTTATCAAAAATCTGATCTGCTCTTTTTCTTATACCTTCTTTGATACCATGTTAAATTTTTGGATCAGATTTATATATAGCATTGTTTTAAATTTTTATGGTGGGAGTTCTATCTCACAACTCTGATTACATATATACACACACACATATATATATAGATAAAAAATTATTACAGATAACTATATCACTATTAAATTCAGTTAATTTAATATTAATTTAAATATGAAATCCAAACTGCAAATATTATTATCACGGTGGTCGATGATGCTTTACTTATCGATTTATGTGTGCATCTTGTCGACCCCGAACATGTACCATATATATGGTAATGTGGAGCCATGTCCACGAAGGGACATGACTCCTCTTGAATCGATCGCAACTTGTTAGTCGATCCTTAGATTAAACCAATCGGCATTCATAACCATTATTATATTCTCATAGTCGATTAACATGATTTTAATAATGTATCAATTACTTATGTATATATACGTGTAATCATATTGTAGATGTTTAAAAATTAATTAAATTAATAACTCCTATAAATAATCAATAAATTATTTATATTCATATGACTTTTTAATTGAGCCAATTAAATAGTTCCCCTTTTGGTATTTAAATGTAATTTAAATACTATCCCAAGGTATTTCAATTCAATACATTTTTCTCACAAAACCCATTTTTAATAAATTTATATTTATTAAAATTCCCTCTCACTCCTTATTCTTCTAAACTTTGATTAATTTAAGTTTAATTTGAATATGAATCTAAACCCAACCTAGAAACTTACCCTACTCCTACTATCCCTTTTGTTAAACCTACCTTCTCACTTAACTATCTGTTAATCACAGTTAAAAGGTGATTCCTAACCCATTTAATGCTAATGGATTTCTCACATATATGTGAGTAACCCATCCCAAAGAATCCACCCAACTTCCTTAAATGCAACCACCTTCTTGTCCCCCACACATTTCCCCAAGGTTTATCACACATGTGAGAAAACATTAGCCTCACAATGTGTTAAAGACTCTTTGATATTTTTTTCTACCATCTCCTTTAGCCTATGTGTCCCTTATGTGGATCCTATGTGGATTCCACATAGGTTGCACCTCATCCAAGCCCTTCCCTTCCCTACAAAAATCTATAAATAGGAGGCCTTTTTCCTTGCAAATCATCTCTCATTTTTGCATTGTTATTATGCTAGAATAACTTTTAAATTTCATACTTGTTATCATGCTTCATAATATTAGTTCATTGTTAAATCTAGATATCATATGCTAGGATAATGGTGAATTACACTTAGTTTAAATCTTGCATATCACTCTAGTTGAGAATTGCATTCTCATTTCTTCATTATGGGAAGCTTGAGACTAGTTTCTTCATGCTAGTTCTTCAGTTCTCTCATTATCCATTAGTTGTATTTGTAATTTTCATCCACCATAAAGAAAAAAATCACTTGGGGATTAAAATATTTGTGTTTTTGAGAGATAGAACATCTAAAATATTTTTCATGAGAAAATCAAACAAGTATTAATAGGGTGCAACTTATTTTTAGCTCAATCCGATGTTTTGGATGATTTCTTGTTGTTTCAATTGTATTCATGTTTTTCATATTTTATATGTGCTAACCCACTAATTTTTACATGTTTAAGCTTGATCTGAACATATTTAAGATTTTCACATACACATTCTGGCACACCTGGTGGGACCCATGTCCCTTAAATTTATCAAAATTTCCACTTTTTTTCTTTGAAAGCACATTGTGTTCACGGATCAATATCTTCGTTTTGCGCAGAGGGGTCTGCGCAGAAACTGATCAAATCAGTGTATGTACCCTATATCATCATTCAATGTCTATGACTTGAGCTGGCATCTCCACTCTAAACTATCATCACCGATTTGGGATATTTTTGATAAATTTTGAGACTAACATCTTGTTTTTTGTAGGGTTTTCAGTGCTTTTGGTGTGTTTTGACGCTTTTACATTCTATATTTTAGCAGATAGTGACTTTTCTAAGGGGTCCTAATGTCAAAATCATTCCTTGTTAACCTTTCATTATAAAAGCACTAGAAGTAACCTTTTCTCTAATGATTTTTGGGATTCTATCACACACCTACTAGCATAAGAGAAAAATTTTCTTATTTTGGGCCTTTTTGTATTTGCAAGTTAAATCAGCGTCTCCACATACGTCAATTCTTCCTGAGCCATTTTTTAGCATCTATTCCCTAAAATGGTGTCTCCATAGGTATTATATTAGTTTTATATTTCTATCTTATTTATGCTAATCCTATCATTAGTGTTGCTAATCAAATTGGTGTCTCTACCTATAATCAACATCTGCACCCAGTCTGCATAACTTTGTTACTACTAACAACTCTTTTTGGGTGATTTTCTTGATTTGGAATGCTTGTCAAAGACAAAGATACTTGGGAAACTAATAAATAATCTCCTTGCAGTCTACTGGTCAAAGAACATCATTTGAAACTACTCATATTGTGTTTTACAGGTTGCCTAAGTTCACATCAACCAAACGAACGTGATTCTTAGTGTTTATCTAAGAACATAGCTTAACTAGGTGATTTATTGTGTGGGTAAAATCAAGCATTAGTGGATTATTCTCTCTTCTTGTTGGGAAGATCAGAAACCTAGACATATTTCATTTGTCTTAAGCAAGTAATCTTTATTTGGGAAATAACCACATGTTTTGAGTGTTTGGGAGAAAACAACACTGGATAGGAGAGTATGCTCTTTTCCCCTTTGTGGTAAAATTAGAAATATAGACTCCTTTCATTTCCAATCCATTATTTCAAGTTAATCCTTAAGATGGGCTGGCCAGTTGAGGTAAAAAGATCCCAAGAATGACCCACGTGAGAAAGAGGTATAAGCCACACCAGTCCAACTCACATTAATCAAATTTTATTCTTGGGGTTAAAGCCTTAGAAGTTGGGTACCATTTGAGATTATACTTGGATCTCGCCTAACACATAGTAGGGCCTTAAGGTCTCAATCACCTTTACGTGATAATTGTGCTAAGATAATTTGTGGGGCTATACACCTCAATCGCACTTGCATGGACACAAAGGATGTACTCGAACATAGACCCTTACTAGATTCCATAGAGTAGCAACCACCCAATTAACCTTTTAAATCTTGATAATCTTTGTGCAATGAGGATAGTAACCTCCCCAAGATACTCACACATTTGTGCCACCTTGAGTGTTTGGAGTTGGCAAATACGACATCATGACTGGAGGCATTGTGTGCTTGGTGGAACGTATTGTGATTAGCTCTTGTGTGTGTACCTACTTTTGTGAGAAAAGGTTTTCAAGGCTAAGCCAATTTATTTAGGTAGGTATTGCTTGGGGGTCTTTGAGTTGTGAAAACATTGGTGACTTGAAGGAATCACTGAAACATATAAGTTGCACTATCATAATTTCCTATCAATTAAACTAGTCATAATTTCTTGTGTCCTTCAAGGTTACTTTGTCCCTTGTTGGATTGTCTTCAGATGCGTGTTTGCAAAAAATTGAATGTTCCCATTTTAATCAAGGTATACTTAGTGTAGTCAATGCATTTGATGTATGATTGAAACTCATTCTTTCCATTGAACAAATTCAACCAAGCTAACTCAGATCAGTTGGACCCATTTTGAAAAACAATGATTACTTTTGCAAAACCATCAAGTTTTACAATATAGGTGTCATAATCCTTGGACATGTACAATTCAGGGAAACATAATAAAGTGAAATTCCAATTACCCAATGTATACATAAAGAATAAGATATCCAATTGAGAGGCCAAGAAATACCAACACCTGAAATCGATCCAAGATTTCATGCTTTCTGGGAAAATATCATTTGAACCACACCTTGATTAACTTTTAGAGGTACAATTAGTTAGAAACATCACAAACCTATCCATCCAGTCTCCTTCATCATAAAATATTGCATCCTCCTCATTTAATTTTAGGTTCATCCCTGTTCATCTAAGTCATCCTCTTTAGGTAACACTATCCAACCAATCAAGCCCCATCTAACATCCAAGTCAGTATCTTAGAAAAAATATATTAAAAAAATCTCCCACTTGGTGTCACATCCCTTTGAGTTGCTTAGTATCCACACCTTATCAACTCCATTCCTTATCCTTAACCCTTTGACTAAGGATTATCTAGGGTAGCTTAGTTTATCCTTTTAACCTTATCACCTTGATCCTAAGGTTGGTTTGCACTGATAGAGAATCCCATCTTCTGAAACACCACAAGTCTGTCTTAGGTTGACAAATCACATCAATTTGAGCCTACATTAGGAAAAGAAACTCAACATTCCCTTTGATACCAAGTCTATTAGGATTAAGTTATACTAAGAAGGGGGGTGAATTAGTATTACAACACTTTAAACCTAAACTTAATAAATTCCAACTTAACAAGATAATTGCATAAATGAAAAGAACATAAATGAAAAACACATAACTCATAACACCATGAATTTGTTCTCAAGGAAACCCTGGCCAAGGGAAAAACCCGGTGGGGATGGTACCCAAAAATATGCACTAAAAGTATGTTTTCCCTGTTAGGAGACCTAGCCTTGTTAGGAGATGAATATTACATTAGTACATTTCCCTGTTAATGGAATACAAAAACCCTGTTAGAGTTATACATTGAGCTCACTGCTAATACAATCTGAATTATGTCACTGTTACAATATATATCAAAATTAACATAAAAAATCATCTTCTATGCTTAGGTAGTTCCATTTTTATCTTACATCATCATCTATCTGACTCTGATATCCATTCATATATTCACATCTATTCCAAACATTCCATCCATAATCTCTTCTTCGCTTCTCAAATTTTTTTTCATATATATACATTTTACATATCCAGTCGGCTTCTAAATACATCACAAAAAGGAATAAATACTTATATAAAAAGTAAACACAAAGTTAGATACATTACATTACCAAAGTATAGGTAATACACAATCCAAATCCAATTTAGCACGTTTGGATTCCACGTTATACTTCCTCAATCATCACAACCTTTCATATGTCTTGTATCACTGCAACTCTGTCTTCGCATGTCTTCAACATACTGTAACTTACTATGATAAAATCCAAAAAATAAGTGAACTTAAATGAAGGTCATACATATCCCAATATAGCTTCCCCTAAGCTCTCATGTCTTCATTCACCATATACAGTGCTCACTAACCAAAATTATACTCTTGTACTCTGCAAAATTGTTTTATGGACTTAGTAAATGTGCAAGCCTTAACCCCAAAAATGTGTTCCACATCAAGCGATCATCCATAATAGATGTGTTTCCATAAATGACATCCCTAATGTGTTCCTCAACACTCCTAGATGAGCCACTTGCCAACAATCTCTCCCTTTGGCATTGATGGAAACACTTAATGAAAAATGACTAAGTGTCAATACAAAAAAAAATATTACACTTCTTTATCTCCTTTACATATTAGCTATATTATCTTCTCTATCTGTCCTCTACATATTTTTCATATACCCTCTTCTCCCCCTTTTACATTAATGACAAAGGTATACAAAAATGTAGAATATAATAAAATTGATACAACTGCTTACCAAAAAATCTAGACCATCTTAAGCACGTCCTGGAAATAACTTTCCAATATATTCACTTCCTCTTTCCAAGTCTTTACCAATATCTAACTCACATGAATCATTCCATTTAGTGCAAAAGAAGATTTATCTGCTACCTTTAGCTCGGTAGGCATGTTTCCAATGAGAGCTTTCTCTATTTTCTCCATGTCTGAAATGTGTATCTCAAGAATTGATAACTTAGGAGTGATTAAACTCTTTAGCATAAAAAATCTACCCATAAATATCCCTTTCTCTATATCCACCACACTCAACTTGTCCAAAATTCTAAACACTTCTTTGTCTAGCTCCAATATAGTGTGTGAGGAGGTCTCACAACTGTGCATCAGCTTGTCTAGGATTAACCTATCTTTTGTTATGATGTCTTTAATGTTCTGAAAATGTCTAGAATTTACATAGTAGCTATATAACTTCCTTCCATGTGACACAAAACTCTTCTCTTAAGTCATCGTCTTGCCTAGTATGCCCAAGTCCCATGAAATAGACTTGCATACTTCTTCCAACTTCTTTGCTAAGTATTTTTTCTCTACCTTCTCTTCAGTAATCTTATCCAAGGACTCATAGTGACTGCCAAAGTCATCCAATACTTTGTTCAAGTTCTCTACATTGTCCTTTTCTTGAAAATTAAGAGGTACAAGTAGGGGTTTGTTGAAAGTATCAACTGCTCTTTCCATTACCCTTGAATTTTTCTCTCCTTTTTTCTCAGATCTCTCTTTTTCTTTTGCAAATGTGATGTAGGATAGTTTCATCAACTCATCCTCATCCATTCTCTCAATGTTAGTGATCAGAGTTCTATCTCAACTTTCCAACAATAAAGATGAAGAAATAGATACATGATTTTCTTTCTTAACTTCAACTTTGTTTACTATTTCCTTAGGCTCCTCTTCTTCAATCTCTTTGAGCTCTTCCTTCTTTACTTCTTTCATATCAATGCTTCCTCCAATATCTGTAATATTTTTAGTATTCCCTCCAAAAGGGTCACTGGCATCCTATGAAGTGTCCAAAGACACAGACACACCAGTAACAAATAAATATCGCTGCTTCATAGTACTGAAAAATTGGCTATCATCTGCTACTTCTGATGAATCAAGTTTTACTTCTGCTACCCTTGATGAATCACCTTTTAGAATAGTTTTAGGCTTAGTAGCCTTGGGAGGTGAGGAATTCTCAGGTTCAATCCTTATCAGAACCTTGTCTACTTCCTTTTGTGTTTCCTTAATCACTTCACCATACTTTCTCCCCATTATATTCAACAATCTTGACTTAGTTCTCAACAAAGGTTTTATAGCATTCAATATTCTATCCATCTCTTTAACTGAAACAATAGGTAAAATATCCTCTCTAGCTTGTGTTTGTATTGTTTCATCTTCAATTTGGGATAGCTATTCTCTTAAATATAATTTCTCATAAAGATCCTTGGGTATACTGCGTTCAACTTCTAACAAGTTCTTCTTGAAAACAAGGAAATCATTTATAACCGTGTCCTCAATCAAAAGTTGATCTGATGCATCATACCTGTCATAGTGTCTAATTAACGAGATAAAATTTCCCTACTCAATGATTATCTTCTCTAGTATCTTCATGTCAAGCTTCCAGAGTTGTCTCACTTCTATGCTCTTCTCTTCTTAGTTCTCCTTAACAACTTTTTTCCTTTGTTTCTTAGGTGGAGAGTCCTGTTTGGTGGATCTAGTTCTTGTCTTAGGAAACTCCTTTGGTTTCTCTTCCTACGATTTCCTCTTAGGTGGTGTAGGTGTAGTTTTAGGTACATCAATTACAATGGGAGGTAAGTTGATAACTTTCACCGACTCTGGAGGTGGAAGGGCTGCAAGAGAAGTGCTTGCCAAACCAGAAAAACCTTGTGTCATCTTCTTCCTTACCTCTTTCATCTCCAGCTCCTTCATAATACCAGCCTTGGATGCTAGATTATCTACCACATTTTCCAATTTCCTCTTCCTTGGAGCTTGAGTTTGTTCTTCCCTTATCTTTGATGACATCTCTTCATAGGTGCCCCATATTTCTTCAGATGAATCCATTTTTGAGGATAGTATGTGTTCAACTTGCATAGTCAAAACCTCATAATTGACTTCATATCCTAAAGGATAATACCATTTCATTCTAGTTTGAACTTCTTCAAAGAAAATGCAATCATTTTCAACCATGAAACATATTGTATCCTTATACCTTTCTACCAAAGCCTTTGATATCATCATTCTCTCTCTCATATGCCTCTGCAAAATATTAATCATACCAAATAGATCACCATCAACCCATGTATTTTTCTATCTTCTATAACTCTTTGTAATATGAATTCCAGTGGATTCATTTTCCTTCCAAGCTCTAGGGTGCATACCAGGAAAGCTATGTACAATGTGGATGTACATGTGTACCAATAGAGACCCAAACCTAAATTCCTTAGACTTATCCTTCTTGATCTTCTTCACATTCTCTAAAAAATTCCATGCAAGTACTTTGCAAAGGTTATAATTAACATTTTATTTTACCATCTTGTAGGCCATCATGATTACTCCCATGGATACCGAGATAGGTTGGCTATTGTAGTAGTTTATATCCAAGATCCATGAAAACTAGTCTGACATCTTGTTGAAATATGTCATTAATGGTCATCACTCTCTTATCCCATCATGAATGTGTTAGGTTTTCCACTTGTTTATTTGTGTTCTTCTCCGCAACATGAATGACTCTAGAATTTTCCAAACCTGTTATTCCATGAATCAAATTGTTGCATATCTTCACCGGATGATCTCCAATCCAAAGGAATTTTTTGTGAACTCTACTCAAAATCATTTTGATCCATTCCTCTTCATCAAATTCATATATTTCTTTCATTCGCATGACACTAATATTTTCTAGATGAGAAAACTCTTTTTTTCATTTTCCATCTGCTCCAATCATGTCCTTCATCTCCTTATAGATCTTGCAGTCTCCTAGAGACGCTTACTTATAGTGGATATAAGATCTAATGTCTTCAACATGTAGAACACCATAGGGTGTTTGTGAAAATACACCTTCAAGATAATCTTCAGTGGATTTATATGGATGTTTCTTGAATTTGTATCTAGGCCTTTTGACAACATCAAAAATCAATGGATTATCCATAACCAAAATTCACAAATAATCTTAAAATACCTCTTTTGTGATGAATCGACAAAAAAATTCTTTGTCCAATCGCACAATGTACTAGATTCTCTTCTCTTCTACTCAAATCTTTGTTCTTCTTTGGCTCTCCTTCTTCGAATGATTATTAGATAACTTCTTATGATTGACCTTGTACTTGGCTGTGTAAAGAAATGACACAACTCCCCATGAGCTCATCTATGTACATGATCTAGTCAACTAGTAATCTATTGACCACAAGATATGGCTCACAAAGCTATGCGATCATGGATATATGATCCATAACATCTCTTCATACTCTCCCTAATCTCACAAGATCTTAACCTCCATAAGAAGGGGTTGGATAGATTTCTGATGTTTCTTTCCAATGCTCCCCCTAAGGCCATGCTTGTCCATCTAGGTTGATGTAGCAATTTTAGTATCAGGAAAAGACTCAATAGTATCTACTAACTCTCCCTAAACCTTTTCCTCACTTGGTTGTTTCACCTTCCATACCTTATCATTGTTCATATCTCCTACTTTCCTAAAATTACTGTTAAATTCTTTTGTAATACTCTTAAAATCACCAGTACTATTCGTTGTATCAATAGGTGGAGGAACACTTATGTTCTGAGTTCTATTGTATCTAATTTTTTTTTCTATGTGTCTTATATTATCACATTTTTAGCATGTAGGAGGTGGTCTATTCTAATTAATCTGCAACTTACAATACTTTGCAATGTGCCCAAAGTTATTGCATTTGTAACATGCGATCTTAGTTAGTTGTTGTTCCTTCTCTATTATAATCTTTCTTGATTCTTGATTGATCAAGCTTCCTTCATTCTACCTTCTTATGTCCAAATTCATGATAATTAAAAAATGTGAGACCTACACTAGACTATTATAGTTACTATTTTGTTGTCATGCTTTCAGTAGTTTATGCTTTGGCATACTTTGACTATCAGCGAGACTTTTCATACTTTTGAGGATCGGTGGAATCCTGTGTTATATATTCAGAACCTGATTTTGTAATTAGGGTACTTTTGAGATGTTTATGTTCTGATTTGGTTTCAGCTTATGTTGATGTTTTATATGGATCTAAATGAATGAATGTAATATGATGAAATGGTTTAGGAAACCGATGCTAGGATATTTCAGTTCTAAATGCAATGTGGCTTATATGCCTGCTTATATTATTGACGTTGTGTTATGATTCATATCATGTTGTTTTGG